>MJUU01006258.1:65974-114507 GCA_002080025.1 Modiolus philippinarum
ACAACAGAAACAAAGTTAAATTGTGCCTGAAAAATAGGAGAAATGAGTAGGGGCAGGAAAATTTAGCCGTCTATACGACTCCTACAGTCAGCTCCTGTATGCGAAATAGAGAAAGGTCTGTCCTTTTATTGCATCTGGCGTGTTGGTTTCTATCAATTTTGACTACATTGTTAACGGTCAGGATTTTTTTATTATAACATGATTACCCGTATACACAGGGCATTTTCCTATCCCACACATTGGGACGTGCCCCGCCGATCTGTATAGAGTCTCTGAAAACTGATTCCCCACCAGATGGCCCTGACAATAAACATAAGTATGTATTGAATACTGTGGTCTGATGAATTCGTAATCGAAGGGTCAATCCGGAATGGACAAGCTAAAATCCGGAATGCGGAAACGGCCTCTATTTTTCGGAAACATTCCGGGCAATCCGGAATGGTTGGCAACTATGAGATTGTGACATGACCTATGTAAAATCGATGCACATAAGTATCGTTTGGCGGTGTTCTCGAACTGTTAGTTTTTGTATACATTGTACAAAGTCATTTAATTTCATCATTAAATACATTCATAAAAGATCAATAAATTAAACCCAATCTGGCTGTCACTTGTGTTGCCATTTAAATAATCGGGGATATAAGGACGCAATGAAAGGTAGGGTCTTTAACGTATTCTTTTTAAAGTTTTTAAGTTAGTTCGGCATCAGGCAATAATTTTATTTTTCACTCAAATAAATACTAATATAATGCCTACTCAATTTCTTACTGCATTATGAAGTATTTCCATTTATGTCAAATGCCCAGTTTCAAAATCAAAGCCTTGAAATAAAGGTTTGAGCTATGTCGTGGTAGCTATGTCTCTGATAGCAAGCAAACAATATTGTAACTGTTCTGACCCCCCCCCCAAAAAAAAAAAAAATAAAAATAAAATAAAATAATTAGAAGCGGCGATGGTGGGTAAGAATTGAAATATTTCAATGACGAATGAAGGGGAGTTATTGTCGAGCAGTTGGGACAGCCTTTTCCGAAAATATTCTTAAGTAAACAAAGCAATTACCGATTTTTTAGGAAATGATATTGTCAATCAGGCGCGAGATAATTTACATTTTAATAGTACATGTACTTGTATTGAAGGAGTAAAAGAGAGTGCAACGTCGTGGTTTATGCATCTGTATTTAAAATATAGTTAATTCTGTCAGAGACATATGTCTCTGATTCTATAAAGGTCTATAAATGTGGCGTAGGAAGAGTTTAGGGAGCCTTGACCTTGCGAAAGAAAGGAGAAAAGGGGCGAGAAAGGCAGAAGGGAAAGTGAAGGGGAGACCAAAAGAAAGGAGACAAAGGCAGGCGAAAGGAGCAAGGGACATGTGAAAGGAGAAAGACGTCCCTGTCCTCCCCTCATAAATGTCAAGAAAAACAAATATAAAGAAATTAAATAATAAACAGTCTAAAGAATCATACTTTTATAATGTCAGAGCAATACTAAACAATTTAAATCAAACTGTTTGGTCATGTATGTTTCTTTTGTAAGTTTTTTTTTTCAGTATGGAATAATACATATTATATTTATTAATAAATTATTAAATTATAGCTTGTTTCTTAGACATTGTAGGAATATTTGTTGGCTTTTTGTTGTTCGAAGACTTATTAGAGAATTTTATGAATCTTATAAATGAACATTCAAACGTTTCAGTATTGATTTTATAAAACGATTATCTATATCAGAAATTATCATGTGGTGACCATGGAAATCGCCGAACACAATGAAGTCTAAAATATGCCTCCTTTTAGTATACAAATACAAATACAACAAAATACAAAATATAGCACAAAGGACTTCACATAAAGTAACACAGGTATTCCGATACTGATCCGACCGGAGCTATGCATGATGGAGATACTCTTTACGTTATGCCATTTTTTTTTAATTTAGAATTTGCAAGTTTTACAGGGAAATAAAATATGAGTGATCAAAAAGTAAAATTTGTGGGAAAAGATTCTGTACTTTGACAAATCAATAAATAAGAAAAAGCATTTTAAATTGACACTGAAGCTGTCGCCATATTGCCCTATCAAATCGACTTTGACGAAAAAGGTGAAAAGAATTGCACCAACCATGCGCCGACGAACAGATTTGGTGCACACACGTTGGTGCACATTTAAGCTCCAGATAAGGTGGAAACTTGCAATATCTAAATTTTACAAACTATGATTAAAACTAAGGAGTATCTCCCTCATGCACAGCTCTGTCCTTAGCTTAGTTTTGGCTTTTCTATTTAGATCCTTGTGGTTATTTGTTCTCTATCAGCTTTTACACCATTTGGGTTATTGGACTTCCAAATGTTTTGGTTTTATCTGCACTGATGAGACATAAGTTGTCGAAATGCGCATATGCAGAAAATAAATTGACAGTAACTTCGGTATTTTGTTATTTATTTACAGAAGATATTGCGTTGTATACAATGAGGCTTGTTTAGGGTATATTGGAATACGGGATATTTGCCACTTTTGTTAATGGGATATGGGATATTTGTGACAAACAGTACTGGGATATGGGATATTTGGACTATGGAAAACGGGATATTTCAATAATTAACGGGATATCTTCAATTTTCAAAGGAATATTTTCGTCCAGACTTACTGGGATACATGATATTGGAACCCCCTAAACAAGCCTCTACAATGCCATAATTAGAAAATATTTGAAATTTTACAATCAATTTTGACGTGGCTACTAAACTTAATTTGATTCTTATAACAATTACACTGAAAGAAGGAGAAATAAGTATGGCCATTTAGCCGTGAATTTTGTTCACATATTGGGCTATTTTCAAAATAAGCAATGTTGTCGAAAATCGTGTAAGGTGGTCCTTGGTACGTGTACTTTCTAGAATATTTCATCAATATATATTTCATCACACTTGTATGTTTTCTGGCATATTAGGGACCGACCATTTAACCTGAAGGGGGTTATGTTTTTTTTCCGGATAGAATTTTTTTTTAAATATGTTTACTTTTTTCATGTGTATCAACAAAATATATTTTTTTCAAAATTAACATTATTTTTTTGGGCAGAAAGCCTCCTTCAGAATTTTTTTTTTTGAAAAACCATAGCCCGCCCTTTTCATGCTAAATGATCGGTCCCTTAGCAGTCGAACATTGCTGCAAATGACACTTTGTGTCCATTTAAGCTATTTAAAAGTGTGTAAAAGTTTGCTCTTCAAAATAGCAATTAGTTTAGTTTGGTTCTTGAATGCTATGCAGCGAATTTTAACAAAAACCTACAATTCAAAACTTTCATCCAATGGTGAATCGTTATCTACATTACACGTTTGAAAATGCACTTGAATTGATTTGGTAAAGATGATGTATATAAAATAACCCGTTTAAACCGTTTGGAGAAGATTTAATGCATTCCCAAAATTGGTATGCTGAATGAAATAAATACACGGAAAAGTGACCATACCTTTTTAGCTCACCTGGCTATGCCAGGGTGAGCTTTTGCCATCACTTGGCGTCCGTCGTCCGTCCGTCCGTCCGGCGTAAACTTTTCATTCAAAGATCTTCTCCTCTGAAACAACTGGGCCAATTGGAACCAAACTAATAGTCCTTGGGTGGTCCCCTTTAAAAAATGTATCCGGCATGTCCGTACCTAATCCAAGATGGCCGCCAGCGGGGAACATAGTTTTAACATTGGACCCTATGGGAAAGACATTCAAAGATGTTCTTGAATCTTCTCAGAAACTACCAGTCCAATTATAACCAAACTTAGACTAAATGGTCCTTAGATGGTCCTTTCCAAAAAAGGTATCCGACAGGTCAGTACCTAATCCAAGATGGCCGCCAGCAGGGAACATAGTTTTAACATTGGACCCTATGGAAATTATATTCAAAGATCTTCTCAGAAACTACCAGTCCAATTATAACCAAACTTAGTCACAATGGTCCTTAGATGGTCCCTTCCAAAAAAGGTATCCGGCAAGTCCGTACCTAATCCAAGATGGCCGCCAGCGGGGAACAAATTTTAACATTGGACCCTATGGGAAAGACATTCAAAGATCTTCTTCTCAGAAACTACCAGTCCAATTAAAACCAAACTTAGACACAATGGTTCTTAGATGGTCCCTCTCAAAAAGGTATCCGACAGGTCCATACCTAATCCAAGATGGCCCCCAGCAGAAAACATAGCTTTAACATTGGACTCTATGGGAAAGACATTCAAAGATCTTCTTCTCAGAAACTACCAGTCCAATTATAACCAAACTTAATCACAATGGTCTTTAGATGGTCCTTCCTTAAAAAAGTATCATACAGGTCAGTACCTCATCCAAAATGGCCGCCAGTGGGAACAAAGTTTTAACATTGGACCCTATGGAAAAGACATTCAAAGATCTTCTTCTCTGAAACTACAAGTCCAATTATAACCAAACTTAGTCACAATGGTTCTTAGATGGTCCTTTCCAAAAAACGTATCTGGCAGGTCTGTATTTCATCCAAGATGGCTACCAACGGGAACATAATTTTAACATTGGACCCTATGGAAAACACATTCGAAGATCTTCTCAGAAACTACTCGTCCAATTAGAACCAAACTAAGCCACAATGGTCCTAAGGTGGTCCCTATTGGTCCTATTGAATTTAAGGGGAACCTCTGCCCAAATTTTTGAATTTTTATTTGAATTGTGGTCTGAATGTTTCAATTTCAGCATTATGTATTACCTTGATTATAAGGGGAACCCCTGCCCAAATTTTTTTTTGAATGGTGTTCTGTTATGGGTGGTAATGGATGGTGGATCTTTCAGTTGCCATGGAAACCAAACAAGAATACTGTAATTTTAGGGGAAAAAAGTATTCTGCTAAATTTTATGTTTTGTTTTTCCTATTGGAAATGCCTTTTATCTATGTCAGCCATGGTCCAGGTGAGCGATACAGGCTCTTGAGAGCCACTTGTTATGTAGAATAAGTGAACATTTCAAAGAACGCTTGATCGTTTTATTGCATATTTTTCACGAGACGCCTCTCTCTTTATTTCTATATACTATCTAAGAGGAAATCTGGTAGTCAGGTTCATACATTTGCACATCATATGGGGTTTACCCTTTATACGGGCACTTTTGATGTAAGCAGAGAATTGTGTCGGTAAACTCGAAAGCTCTACATTATTCATAGATATGTATTCACTTATATTTTTAACGGACAGTTACGCCATCCCTTCGGGAGAAGGGTCTAGTACAACGGAGCATTGCGGAAAAGGGGATGGAGAAAGGTGGAAAGATTTGTGGGAATTTTGGCATTAAGAAGTATATGAATAGTGAGTTGACTGGTGGTAGAAACTTCCTCCTTCACTGGTACTAGACATTCCTTCAGCTTTCACATGAAAACTCCATATTCTACGAAAACTGAAACTAATGTTAAATGAATAGACATAAGTTGACGAAAACTACCAAATTGCAAAAATGAAATTTGTAAAAATTAAACGAATAAAGAACTAAAGTTAAGTGTGCGCAAGGAAGAATATTACGTCCTTGATGTGCAGTCGAAATTTCCTCAATTAATATCCCTGGGTTCTCTCAACAGACAAAAAAGAAAGATTTCTTTAACTCGACCAGAAAAGTAGGTGGATACTAGTATAAAACAAGATACATAGGCATTGTAGAGCGTATAAAACCGACTCTTTCTTAATTTAATCTGAAGGTCCAAATCTCGATTTAAATGATATTTTTGAGTTTCCATGGTAACTTATTGTTGTCGGTTTGACGTGGGCAAATTCATGTATCAATGTAACGTTACACAGTTTACTCGTATGCTGCATATTGCATCAATATACAGCCATGTCATGCCTACGGGTGTACGCTGAAGCTTAACAGGTAGTTATGTAAATTCGACTTTTATTTCAGCGACAATTTTATTTTGTTTTGAAAAGAAATGTTTTTTAGGAAAATATAAGAAAAATGATTTGACCTCAAATTTGGCGAAAATAAGTAATTTGGCCGAGATAGATATGAAAATAAATAACTTTACTTTTTCAAATCCCCAAGCTCCCCCGAATATCAAATGGCTGCATCCCAAAACCCTTTTTTCTTATTTCTTTTTTTATTAAATTCCGTGCGGAATTTTGACAACAGAATTGGCAAAAAAAATGTCTTGAACCTCATCGGAACCCCTTTTTTCTAAAGACTGGTTCCGCTGGTTGAATATCAAATTTTTATACACAAGAGACAATTTTGTTGCGAAACACATTTTCAATAAATGGTAATTGAAAACATCGATAAACTATAAACAACACACTTAATCCAAAGACTCAGAACTGTTCCTACATATTGCAAAAATTGATTCTCACTAAGGACGTATATTTAGATATATATATATGTACGGTCTTGTTCTCACATACCTCATAATAGAAACAAGCAAATAATTAACTTGAAATTTATCGTAACATGTGCAAAATGACTGCTTAATTGAAGAAACACAATTGGCCTCAGTCGCGGATTCAGGCATTTAGAAAAGGGGTTCCAGTTGGAAACGAAAGGAGATTTCGCCGAGCGGAGCGAGGGGCAAAATTGTTTTGGGGGTATTTCTTGTTAAAACATCAGGATAGTAATTAATAAATACATGATCGTCCAGAAAAAAAGGGGATTCCAACCCCCGGTATCGCCAATGGGCCTTGATGGAACCAAATAAATTAAATAATAACCTTTTAATCATCAGTGATAAGTTAATTAATGTGTCCTCATGTTGCTCATGTTGGCTGAATGTTTTGATTTTTTGTGTAATGAAAAAAGTTTCTCGGTCACAAGCATTTCACTCGAAAATCCTGCATTAGCTTGTTAAAGGGTTATACGTATATCATACCAAGAAAATAGGGACATCCGAAAATTCACGTGACCAAACAAGCTACATGTACACGTATTTTCAATATAAAATGCATAGGGGTCGTCAAAAAATCAAAATAACAAATTTTCATATCACTTTCTAAAAATTATTGGCTCTCTGCTTATTCAGAATGCATCTCTCATATAACCCTTGTGTTATTGTGAATGGTAGCTTCACTTCACGATTAATTAAAAGAAAACTATATGGGAATCTAAAAATGATGGACTTTTTTCAAAAAAGTTTAGAAACGAAGTATTTTCTAACACTTAAGAAATTGATTAAATTACTTCCAATTGAAAACTGACAAATCTCTTTTTTTCATTTTCTCATTTTTGGAGACAAAATGGCGTGGTCTGTTTCAATCTATTCAGGGACTTACTTTAAGTAAAATATAGTCCCTGTCCTGTTTGAAAATCATCTGTCAATTTTTACTTAAAAGCTGTAATAATTACAATTTTGAAATTATATTCTATTTTGAATTTGGTGCTATACCATGCATTTTTCACAGTTCTGATACACATTACATTAGACTGAGCAAGGATTTGTATCCATTTCCTTAAAGTAAGTGAATGAAGGTGTTCTTTTCGTTGTTTTGAAAGAAAAATTCTTTGAATAAATCTATTCAAAATTGGATTTTTATTATTTATCAGACTGACGTTTCGGTTCTCACTTACTTTATTCTATTATTTTTTGTCAACTGATGCACAACGAGTGACTTACGTATGTCTAATGATGCATATGTTCCCGGTAATTTATATACATATAAAATATGCTATTTTAAATTCTTACTGATATGACCACACTCATGCAATTTTTAAATACAAAATTTTGAGACAGTTCAAAAACTAAACTTTACGGCTAAATTTTCAACTAAATTTAAAGAAAAATATATTATGATTTGAAATTTCATCTTTTCAATCATATAATTTATTCATTTATAATATTTGTATTTTGTTTTGAAATCAAGAAAACACAATAATTTAAAACATCTTAACAGCTGACTGCAACAATAATTCATGACACCCTCGGGCTAATTATCACCTGGTCAAGGTGACAGGTGATGTCTTGACTACTTGTTTATTACATTTTGTTTAATGGGTAGAACTTGAATCATTCTACCAGTATCGTCTTCCTATTTCTAATGTGTAACACCGTAACAATATACATATGTACCACAAATATAAAATATATAAAATCAGTTTAAACACAAATCGACAAAAATCGTTAGTGGATATTTTATTTAATAACTTTTCACTTGCGTTAAAATAACTCAATTTTTTTTTCATCATATTTGTGCGTTAAACAGTTCGATTGAAGAAGATCGAATTTGATACACATACATGTATCATGAATGGTGATGTTTCACAGTTACCTGCCCTGAAAATGACAACCCTTTTCGTCACATGTCAGCTGTTCGGTTTTACTAAACCCAGAGGTTTGTCTCTGGTAAACCCTTCCTTTTTTTAAATAGAAATATTATATAAAAAATAGATAATTGAATGAATAATCAGATTAAGACAGGAAAGAAGATTTCTCTACATAATAATGAATGAATAAATTAATTGAATATATGAATAAAATCAAATAATCGATAAATTGAACACATAAATAAAACAAAAAATATAAATTAAATTACTTCGATAAATAATTAAAATATAAATAGAATGAAATATTTCAATAAACATATGAATAAATCAATAAAAAAAAAATCTTTACTTTTAACTGGTCTCTCTTGTAAAAGTCTGTCCAGCGTTGAGTCAACTCCGATCAGTCATTCTCAACACTAACTATGTTGTAAAAGTCTGATATCTGTTGAGAATGTCTGTCAAGTGTCGAATCAACTCTGATCAGTCGTTCTCAACCCCACCTGTGCTGTAAAAGACTGACCCATGTTGAAAATGTCTGTCCAACGTTGAGTAAACCCTGGTCAGTCATTTTCAACACAGATCAGTCTTTTACAACACAAATAGCGTTTAGAATGACTGTTCAGCGTTGACTCAACACTGGACAGACATTCTCAACAAAAATCAGTCATTCACAACGCAGTAGTGTTGAGAATGACTGACCATTGTTGGCTCAACACTCCACAAACTTTTACAACACAGGTAGCGACTGAGATTGACTGAAGTGAGTTGGCTCAACTCTGATCAGACATTTTCAGTCATAACTAGTGTTGAAAAAGACTGATAAGCGTTGAATCAACAAAGCTCAGTCAATCTCAACGTTGTTCAGACTTTCTCAGTCCAAAAACGACTGACTGGTAAAAGCAGTCAAAATATTTGTCAATAGTGTGTCCGACAGACCTGATTTAGTTAAGCGCAATATGGAACTTCATAATTAAGTCACATACAAAATTTCAAGTGGCTGTGATATGTAGTTGCTTAGAAAAGTGGGATCATCGACGAAGGACGACTAAAGTGATTCTTTATATGTCGCCACACACTGCAACACATTACAACCCTTTAGAACTAATATTTGTACATTGAAAACTGAAAAAAGCAAACATTTCTTTTCAAATATTTTGGAATAGCAAGTTTTTCTTTGGTCGGAGCACCGTGCATCCAAGTAATCTTTGCAAGTTTTTAATAAGCAATAATTGGCACAACTTTACAACATGCCATCACTAAGTCAAGTACCTCTACTACAATGAGTTTAATTTGGCAGCTTCTTTTTTCTTTAAAAACCAAGGGCATATTGTATAGTGTATTTCGTGTATTTGCGAAGTTTTTAAACAAATTAATTTCATGTGACATATACAATTGAGAAAAACTGATATAGATGCAGTAGTAATCTCACAAAATCAATCCTAAAAGTTACATCCAGAGGTCACAACTGCAACATATCACTTCTCACTTAAAGCTTGTTGTCCATGAACCGAAAAATGTGTAAATGCTGATAGAGAACAAATAGCCAAAAGGATCTTTATAGAAACGCCAAACTTTAGCTGAAGACAGAGCTATGTATATGTGACACAATCGATTGGTGAAATATAGCGTCTTAGGCATAAATAAAGACACTGACATTTATATTATCGAGTGAAACAAAATCAAGGCTGTAAGCGCTCTACCTCTTTTGATAGTGACCCATCTATTAGACTGAAATTATGTTATCCACCGACACTGCCTATGACAAACGGACTTGGTACCGGCACTAGCGAAAGTCAGCGGTATGGTTAAACCGGTTTATGGCTTTATGTCTTTGTCATGCTGTATCAATTCGTGCTGAAAATGAATTATGGTGGTGATTTTGGATTTTTTATTTTAGATTCCCCCTTTCCTAATTTTTTATTCGATATTTATTATGAGACATATTGTGTTTACTCCGTTTCTTATTATTATTTTTTTTTTCTTCTTCTTCTTTCTTCCGCTCAATTCTTCTCCGACACGTTTCTCAGAAACTATTGGCCCGAACTTTATGAAACTTCACAGGAATGTTGGCCTATATGAGTAGATGTGCAGAAACCTTTCAAAATGGCCGCAGTTGCCATGGAAACGGAAAAAAGGCGGGAAAATTCAAAGTGCTCGGAATTGGATGATATTTTACAGGAAGATTGCTTAGCATGTATAGAATTTGTTTTTAGTCTTAAAAATTTCAAAATGGCGACCGTTGCCATGGAAACGAAAAAAGGCGGGAAAATTCAAAGTGTTCGGAATTGGATAAAATTTTACAGGAAGGTTGCTTAGCATGCATAGAATTGGTTTTTAGTCTTAAAATTTTCAAAATGGCGACAGTTGCCATAGAAACAGAAAAAAGGCGGGAAAATTAAAAGTGCTCAGAATTGGATGAAATTTTACAGGAAGGTTGCCTAGCATGCATAGAATTGATTTTTAGTCTTAAAATTTTCAAAATGCCGACCGTTGCCATGGAAAACGGAAAAAAGGCGGGAAAATTTAAAATTCCCATAATGGGATTAAATTTTAAAGGAAGATTGCCTAGAATTGACTTTTTGCCTTAAAATTTTCAAAATGGCGACCGTTGCCATGGAAACGGACAAAAGGCGGGAAAATTTAAAATGCTCCACTCTGGATGAAATTTTGTGGGAAGGTTGTATGACATATGTAGAAATGATGTTAAGATTTCAATTGGATGAAATTTTACACGATAGTTATTGGACATGTAGAAATTAATGTTTAGTCTTAGAAATCTCTTAAATGCTACTGTTGCCATTGAAACTGTGGAAAACATTAACAGTTTTCCTAATGCTCTGCGTTACAATAAGCAATATTCGTTGATGGTTTAGTTTTGAAATGTTGACTGATTCTGGATATATATAAAAAATTACCCAACAAAATAGCGTGAAAAAATACCAAAAGGATTAATGTACCTTAAGCTGAAAAGATATAACTGGCCATTAACTTGCCTCATTTTCGATTTTATTTTATTTTTTTTTATTTCCATGATTCACGAGTCGGCCTAGTCTCCCCGTTTCTTGTGTAGCATCGATGATGTAACGGGTTCGAAATATGCAATTCATTTCACTTTTCATCTTTATTTACTTAAACAGGATAACATTGTACAATCTCTGGAAAGATATAAAAAAAAAAGCACACATTACATGATATGAAAAATATTATAAACATCAGTTTAACATCACAAGGCAGAAAAGCTAATCATTATAGCATTTCTGAAAAAAATTTCATCGATAGCTACATTTTAAATTTAGATGAAAGGTCTTAGGTTCAACCGAGCTACGATATGATTTTATAAACTTTAAATACAAATCTAAAAGTAATTTCTTGTCGGAATCTCTGTGATTATTGTACTACTAGGCTCTAACGCAATGAAATCCAAAGCATTAAAAAATATCAGGTTAGTTTAAGGCTAAATCATTCTTTTTGATGTACATACACATTGTTGTGTTGTACCTGCTGTGATAGTTTCCTTTTATTTGGTCCACTATTCCGGTTAATGCTGGAAAAGTAAGCTTTCCACTTAGGGAACTCCAATATGGAGGTTTTTGTACTTCTCCAGGAAATAAGAAACACGAATAACCAATTATAAAAGACAAAAAATTAAACATAAATTGCACTAAACTTGTAAAAACTAGACTATTTGAAAAGTGGAATATGTGTGTAATAGACCTGAAAATCTTCGATGTGTGGTAAAATTCCATTTGAAATTTAGGAAATATGTTAACTTCTCTATACATAAATCATTCAGTCAAACAATAGTCAATCAATCAATCAAGTATGTATGGGGTAACAACTTCATCGAATGAGTATGGTCTATCGTCCTGTACACATTCCCTTGATTCTCTTTGAAATACGTCTTTATATTAATTTGTAGTTTTCAGAAAATGGTAAAGCAATAGGATCTCACATAATGTCGGACCATAGCTGCTGAAGTTCTCCTATATCCGAATTGTTTTCGGCTTTTTCGTCTTCTTTTTTAGATAATTTTAGAAAGCAGCTTTGCGATCACCTGCTAAAACGCTATGGAATCTAAAGAAGATCCATTCCTTAGATATTGTACAAGATATCCCAATAGACAAAACAAATTCTATATCCCTATTAGATATTCAATTATTTATATTTATCATTTTTGTAACGGTGAGTCTTTCAATTAACTAAAAAGTGATGTCCATTTTACATAAAGACGTAAAATGGACTTCACTATTTAGTTAATTGAAGACTGTAGCAGACCAAAATATTATCTTGTGTCGATTCAGTGGCAGCAGTTTTACTTTGATGTATTCAATGTGCCACATTTTCATTTTTAGCATCAACTGACAAACATTTAGTATAATTATTAGGTCGAAGCCATAACCCCTGACATGACGGATATAGTTCATTGATGTATTTTGCGAATAACTTAATATGACATAACTTCGAGTTCATACCTATAGGCCTTGTCGTTTTCTCAGTGGTTTTTGTCAGTTCATTCTTCGCTTTCTTTACATATAATAGTAAAGCTTTTTCATCTATCTTCGTTTCCAACGTTGATTTTGCAGCGTTGGATATGTTTTCAATTCCATGACGACAGAAATAGAGTTTTGCTGGGAACAATTAATGATAAGTCATTCATATTTAGTACTCGAGGGTCCCGGGATATAGAAATAGGACCCATTCCGTGGTTGTGCGGGATAAATAAATACACAACCAATCTTTCGGATGGGATGTAAACTCGGGTCCACGTGTTGGAAGAAATGCCACGCTTCCTGCACGTTTAAGAACCCTTGTAGCAAGCTCTTTTTGGGTTGGTCCGTAGGTGATCGGCTACAAGGCTAAATTCCCCGCCCTTGACGATTTCACCCTACTTTTCCAGTGGCAGTCAGAATTTCCCATCCCATGGCCATTTCCATACCCCAAAGTGATTATTTATCAACAAACTTGTTCTCGTCTTGATATAGCTGAAATATTGCTGAGTAGACGTTAAACAATATACAATCAATCAATCAATCGTCTTGATATAGCTGACATATTGCTCAGTAGACGTTCAACAATATTCAATCAATCAATCATATTAAGTAATAGGTTTTATTTGCAGATGCTTATCTGATTTCCAAGGAAATTTTTTTCCTCCGCCCCTAGTCACGGTCTACTGACTTTGAAAATTAATTCAATTTTTAAAGAAAATGCTTATGCCATAGTATGTAGTTGTATAAGTGCTTCACATTTCCATGGAGATATTTTGGCCCGCCCCTTTTGTCATGGTCTGTTGATTTTGGAATTTATTTTTATTTTAATGGGAACTATTTATGATAGGTCAGTGATATTTGGTATTAGGTCTTATTTGCAGAGGCTCATTTGGTTCCAAGGTTTTTATTATTTTGCCCCACCCCTTAGTCGTGGTCTACTGGCTTTGGAAATTAGTTCAAGTTTAAAAGGAACAAGTTATGATGAAGTAATGATACTTGGTATGTAGTTGTATTAGCATAAAGACATTACATTTCCATGGAGATTTTTTAGTCCTGCTCCACCCATGGTCTACTGATTTTTTAAATTGATAGGGTTTTAACGGGAACCTTAAATGATAAGTCAGTGATATTTGGTATACAAGCACTCGGTTCCATTATATTTCCATTGGTATTATAATTACCGCACTGAATCTGCTACATTAAAGTTAAATTACAATTTTAATATCATACTATCGAAATTATGCAGCAGGCGAGACATTTTTTTTTTGCGGCCAATTTGAAAATAGCAATCAACGAATAATTTTTAACATCAGTTTTGAAGTTGCAACATCAATACCTTTTTGGAAACCAAATTTCATTGAAATCGGACAATGTTGAATTTCCCCGCCTTTTTTTGAGGCCGTTTTGAAAATGGCGGTCAACGAACAATTTTCAACATCGGTTTTGAAGTCGCAACATCAATATCTATTTGGAAACCAAATTTCATTGAAATCGGACAATGTTGTTTTCCCTCCTTTTTGGGCTGCCATTTTGAGAACGGTGGTCAACGAACAATTTTCAACACCAGTTTTGAAGTCGCTATTGCAAGGCAAACATTTTATCAATTTATACTGAACCTTCATCTTCTATAGTTTTATAAAATAAAAGGGCAATAACTCCTACAAGGATTTTTGGATTTTCTTCAAAATTTCAGGGTGGGTAGATCTTGATATGCTGAACATGTCTGCTTTTTACACTTGACCTCTATCTGTTACTGCCCACGAGGGAACCACGGGGTATAGAAATAGGACCTAGTATCTCCGACTGGCAGGATATGACCCCTCCTAAACGGGGCTGACCAAGAGGGAACCCCGGGATATAGAAATAGAACCCATTCCGTGGTTGTGCGGATTTAATAAATACACAACCCATCTTTCAGATGGGATGTAAACTCAGGTACAAGTGTTGTAAGAAATGTCACGCTTCCTGTACGTTAAAGAACCCTTGTAGCAAGCTGTTTTTTTTTGGTCCGTATGTGATCGGCTACAAGGCTAAATTCCCCGCCCCTTTCGATTTCACCCTACTTTTCCAGTGGCAGTCAGAATTTCCCGTCCCATGGCCATTTCCATACCCCAAAGTGATTATTTATCAACAAACTTGTTCTCGTCTTGATATAGCTGAAATATTGCTGAGTAGACGTTAAACAATATTCAATCAATCAATCAATCCAGTGGCAGTCAGAATTTCCCGTCCCGTGACCCTTTCCATACTCCAAAGTGATTATTTATTAGCAACCTTGTTTTCGTCTTGATATAGCTGAAATATTGCTCAGTAGACGTTAAACAATATTCAATCAATCAATCTATCTGTACACTTTTTGAAATAAAAAAAATAAAAAATGCACATCTTTTGAAAATTATACTGAAAAGGGGCTATAACTCCGAGAGGGTTTTCAGACTCTCTTCAAAATTGCACAGTAGGTAGATCTCGTCATGATGATCATTTTTACTCCGTCAGATTTTTTATATCTGTAACAGTTTTCGAGTTATTGGCCAAAAACTGAAATTTACCCCTATGTATTATTTTTAGCAACGGCGACCATGTTGTTTGACTTACCGCCTAATCGAACACAAATTTGAGAAGCCATACTCTGGTGATGATTCAGGCCAAGTTTGGTTACATTTGGCTTAGTGGTTTCAGAGGAGAAGATTTTTGAAATTGTTGACAGACGGACGGACGGACGCATAGTGATGGCAGAAGCTCACATGGCCTTTAAGGTCAGGTGAGCTAAAATAAAATAAATTTGCAATTTTGGCCCATTTTACCCCTTGTATCTCGGAAATGGTAAGAGCTACGCCCATATCCGTTGGCATACTACTAAAAGTTTATATCAAAAGGAATTTGAAGGAATAACATGAAAAATAAAAGTTAAAGGTTATCAGCAAATTTTTGCAATTTTGGCTCCGTTTGGCCACTCATAGCTGGAAAAGGAAGCAAGTCACCAAAAATATAATAGTTGAGCGCTATATTAATTTATCATAAGGAATTTATGAATAAAGCTGCATCAAAATCGGTCAGAAATGAAAAAAATTTTTTTTTGAGATTTCCCCCTTTTAGGGCCCATTCGTTGCATACTACTGACTGGAAACTTCTTTAGGAGCACACTGAAAGATACCCCTAAAAAATCCGATGAATAATAAATATTCTACAGTCCAATATATGAAAACACCACATTTGGTTCTTAAATAAAAACAGGCAGGCCACAATACACAAAAACCATTCCCAACTTTCCATTTGTGACAAGGAACATTAGGTTAAAATTTCATATGGATTGATCGTTAAGAATGGTTACGACCTATTACCGCTTACTGACACGGCCCACATCCAACCTTTTGGTCATGATGCACCTAGTTGAGGCAGTTGCAATGCACACTTCGGAAGTTATCTCTGACCTTCTTTAAAAGGAGAGGCTTCCTTGTGTGCCCAGTTATGTTCGGGGACATTTACTGACATCATGGACTTTGAAATCAGCGATTCCTTCCTATTAGTTGTAGACGGGCGGATTCCTTACCAAAATGGTAAAAAAATAACGTTGTCTAGGGATATATTTAGCTTAGAAATAGCCTGGATGACGTTGTCTGCTGTATGATTATCCGGGAACTTCCTATTGATACTCAAAAGGGAAACCCTGCCGGTACAGGAAGTGACCCGACGGAATCGGTTTACAAGGTGTAGACAGAAACTGGTCAATATAGAAACGGACTATTGAAAGGAGGGACAAACCGTCTACCACTACACTCCCCCTCCCTTCAAGCCTAAAGGATACACATCAGTTCCAAAGGGAGAACACAAATAAATAATAACATTACAATACAATTAATTACATATCTGTTAAAGTTAAAATGTTCTTTGACTGATTCCTGAAATAAAAATATATATAAAAATTGGAACTTCAAATGTTTTAATACATTAAGTTTAAAAAGTCGGAGTCTCTATCTTAAAAGTTAAATTATCATTATATATAAAAGTCCAATAAAATAATAGTCACTTTACAAGAAGAATTTTAAGCACACGTAAGGTTCTGTACCTAAAGTTGAATTAATATTAAAATCAGTCAAATAACATCACTGAATACAGGAAAAAAGTAAATAATGGATCATCAGTAAAGAAAGTATTCATTGTTCAATAAAAGTTGGAATAGGGTTCGGCACTCCATTTTAACACTGCAAGCTGTCCTCTTCAGATTCAACTTTCCTGCGCAGTTTTCTCTCTCTCCCTGTGGAATGTTGAAAGAACGTCCTCCGTTTTCTTGAGCTCTACCAGATGGATCTTTGCAGCTTCTTTCTGTCTCCCTACACGGTCAATGATGTTGCAAAGGTTTCTGATGTGTTTTCGTATGGTACCGGAGGATGATGAACTTCATTTCCACCAATTTCCGCTATCTGATGTAGCTGCTAAGAGAGGGAGAACTGGTAAATGCGGTCCAGATAACACGGAAGATGAAGTCAAAGTATATTGTGGAAGACGTTAAATATTTTTTTCTAACAACATTATCCTTAGTAAGTTGTGGATGGGGTGGACGGCACCGATTGTACGTCTAGATTGACGTAAGGGAGTAGGGTAACAGTTGTAAACATTAGGAGTAGGGTTACAATTATATACATTAGGGTTAGGGTTACAGCTACATACATTAGGCTTACGGTTACAGTTATATGCATTAATTATAGCTTTACAGTTATATGCATTAGGTTAAGGGTAATATATATATACAGTAGAGATAGGGTTCCATTATATACATTAGGGTTATTCTGATAGCTATATACATTTGGGGTAGGGTTTTAATTACATACATGAGGGTTAAGGTTACTGTTATATACATAAGGGTTAGGGTTACAGTTATATTTATTAGGGGTAGGGTTACTGTTATATATATAAGGTTTAAGGTTACAGTTATGTACATAAGGGATAGGGTTACAGTTATATACATTAGGGGTATTGTTTAAGTTATATACATAAAGGATAGTGGTACAGTTATATACACTAGGGATAGGGTTATATACATAATGATAGGATGAAAGTTATATACATTAGGGATAGGGTTACAGTTATATACATTAGGATAGGGGTTCTGTTATATACATTAGGGTTAGGGTTACAGTTATATGCATTACGGGTAGGGTTATAGTTATATACATAAACGATAGGATGAAAGGTATATACATTAGCGATAGGATTACAGTTTTATACATTAGGGATAGGATTACAGTTATATACATTAGGGATAGGATTACAGATATATACATTAGGGATGGGGTTTCTGTTATATACATTGGAGTTCGGGTTAACAGTTATATGAATAACGGAACGGGTTACAGTTATATGAATTTCAGATAAGGGTTACAGTTATATACATTAGGGATGGTGTTTCAGTTATATACAGTAGGGTAAGGGTAACAGTTATATGTATTACTGGTAGGGTTACAGTTATATGAATTACAAATAGGGTTGAGTTATATAGATTTGGGATAGAGTTACAGTTATGTACATCAGGGTTAGGGTTTCAGTTAGATACATTAGGGGTAGGGTCACAGTTATATGCATAAGGGGTAGGGTTACAGTTATGTACAATAGGGTTAGGGTTACAGTTATATACATAACGGCTGGGGTTACAGTTATATACATAAGAGTTAGGCTTACACTTATATGCATTATTGGTACTGTTACAGTTATATACATTAGGGGAAGAGTAACATTTATATACATAAGGGTAAATTTACAGTTATGTACATTAAAGGTAGGGTTGCAGTTATATCCATAAGGATTAGGGTCACAATTATATACATTAGTGGTAGGGCAAAAGTTCTTTACATTACTGGTTTGGTTACATTCATTTGCGACTTTCATAAGTCAGGATATTTATTAAGCCTTTGTGTGTCTTGTCTTTTTTCTAATTCGTTTACCTCTATGTCGATAGGAATCTGGGGTGATGTGTATTTCGCTAATCTTGATTATTCTTTATTCGGGGGCCGACTCCAACCTGCTATTTGATGTGATGTTTCCTCACCGTTCATTGAACATCTTATGGTGGCTTTGAGTTGTTATAACTCCCCTTTGGGTCGTTGTCTCTTTGACACATTCCCCGTTTCCCTTCTTTTTTCTATAAGGGTAGGGTTACTCTTACAAACATTAGGGGTATCGTTACAGTTATATACATTGGGGTTAATGTTACAGTTTTATGCATTACGGATAGGATTGCATTTATATACATTAGGAAAAGGGTTACAGTTCTAAACAATAGGGTTAGGGTTACAGTTATCTACATTAGGGAAAGGGTTTTTATTATATACATTAAGAGCAGGGTAACAGTTGTATACATTATCACTAGAGTTACAGTAATATACAATAGGGTTAGGGTCGCAGTTATATACATAGGGGTAAGGATTGCATTCATAAGGATTACAGTTTTGTATATTAAGGTTGGGGGTTACAGTTATATACATAAAAGTTAGGGATAAAGTTATAAACATTAGGGGTAGGGTTACAGTTTTATCCATAAGGGTTAGTGTCATAGTTATGTACATAAGGGGTAGGATTACAGTTATATACATTAGGGTAAGGGTTACAGTTATATGCATTACGGAGAAATTACAGTTATATACATTAGGAATAGGGCTACAATAATATGCATTAGGGTTAGGATTTCAGTTATATACATTAGGAGTAAGGTTACAGTTATAAACATTAGGGGTAGTTTTACAGTTATGTACATAAGTGTTAGGATTACAGTAATATACATTAGCCATAGGGTAACAGTTATATACATTAGGGGTATGGTTAGAATTATATACATTAGGGTTAGGGTTGGAGTTATATACATAAGGGTTAGGGTTACAGTTATATACCTTACAGGTAGGGTTACAGTTATATACATAAGGGGTAGGGTTACAGTTCTATGCATTAGCGGCACGGCTTCAGTTATATACATTAGGGGTAGGGTCAAAGTTATATATATTAAAGCTAGGGTTAAAATTATAGATATTATAATTAGTTTCACAGTTAGATACACAAGGGATAAGGTTACAGTTATATACAATACGGGTAGGGTTACAGTTACAGTCAAACCTGTACTAGTGACTTCCTGTCTATAACGACAAACTGCTCAAAGCGACCTTTTTCATCCCTCCCGAGAAAATTCCCTCTTTGATGACCTCTGTATAACGACAACCTGTCTAACGCGACTAACGACTGCAAAAAACAGTCCGAATGACATTGAAATACTGTACATAGCGACTTTCGATGCTCGACAAAAACAGGATGTTGACATTTTTTGCTCCGTCAGATACATTTTTAGTGAGATTCCAATCAGAAGATATCGTTATTAACATCGAGATGTCATGGTAAGTGAACGAGAATTCCTTATTGACCAATGAGAATCAATGAATTAAAATAACTTTCATTCATTTTTGGGGTTGGGAGACCCACTTACAGAATTTACGTAACAGAAAGGCCGAGGTGTTGAATAACTTTGAGAACAATGCCCCTAGATCGCAGAAAATGTACAAGATGCATCATCAGGAAAGAGGACATGCACGATCTCTGAGTGGAATAGTTAAAAGATGCTACGAAGCGAGGAATTAATGTTACAGGCCCAATACTAAAGGGTCTTACTAGTGACTTTGAAAACAATTCATCAAGGTACAAATGTAGTTGATGTTTCAATCTTGAGGATGGCTTGGACCTGTATATAAAGACCACCTGTACATAGTGACCTTTTTTCTTTTGTCCCAGAAAGGTCACTATAGACAGGTTATATATTAAAGCTAGGGTTACAATTATAGATATTATAATTAGTTTCACAGTTAGATACACAAGGGATAAGGTTACAGTTATATACAATACGGGTAGGGTTACAGTTACAGTGTATATACATTAGAGGTAGGGTTAGTTATATACATAAGGGTTAGGGTTACAGTTAAATATATTAGGGGTAGGGTTACAGTTATATCCATAACGTTTAGGGTCACAGTTATATACATTAAGGGTAGGGTTACATTTATATAGTGGGTCGATGCCACTGCTGGTTGACTGTCAGTCCCCGAGGGTATTCACCAGCCCAGTAGTCAGTACTTCGGTGCTGACCCGAAAGTTATTTGTTCTCTATCAGTTTTTAAACATCCTTGATGTTATTGTCTTCCAAATGTTTAGATTTTATCTGCACTGAAGAGACATAAGTTGTCGAAATGCGAATATGTAGAAATTAAATTTACAGTTACTTCGGTATTAAGTTATTTGTTACCACTGGGTCGATACCACTGCTGGTAGACTGTTAGTCCCCGAGGGTATTCACCAGCCCAGTAGTCTGTACTTCGGTGCTGACCCGAAAGCCGACTCTATATGAAATCTTACAATACAGTTCAGGGAAAATTCAAGATTGCCGTTTTTGTGATCCCGAAGTGATCATTTTGTGATCCTGTAGCAGTCAATGATTGCAATCAAGGATTGTTCTTGCTTGCGATCAATGTAATACGGGAATATGCGATCAATGATCACAAAACAATTTGCAATCATTGATCCCAAAAGTTATGATCAGTGATCACAATTTGTGGTGCGATCCTTGATCACAACAGTGCGATCATTGTGATCCTTGATTGCAAGATTGTGATCCTTGATCGCAAAGTCATATGATCCTTGATCGCAAAGCTGTCATCCTTGATCTCAAACTTGTGATCATTAATCGCCAAGTACATAGTTATAGGTTCGTTCCATTTACAGACATATTTAATGTGTATTAACGAGAAGTTTGAAAAACCGGAAAGTCTTGAAATGCATGCCTTGTCCTTCATATCTTTTGAATGCATTAACATATAGAGAAATTAATCACAAATATTTAAAAAGCAAATAGAAGATCTATTAGATGATACATTACTTTATGAAATTTAATTTTAAAGACATCACGATTGCCGGAAGAAAAAAAAGTTAATTTTCGAAATCTATAGGACTTAATAAAAATTTTTTAGTGATTTTCAAAAATGATTTATTTACAAATAAAATGGCTTAAATGACTTTTTTTTTGTTTTACTTAGAGGTAGAAAAAGTGGCCGGGAAAGACTGCTATTGTTGTCTGAAAACTTTGAAATTTATAACTTTGAGTGTGTATTGAAAAAAAAATTATATTAGCCGATCAATTTGTTTTTATTGATATCAAAAGATAATTTATTTTTATATAAAAACGCATAACCTGCAATTGTTTTTCTTTTAAGCAAAGGGTCAAAAACCGTGACCTGAAATGTATCTTGTATGGTGGAATTAGGCAGTTACAAAACACATGTACTAGATTTTCAACTTTCATTGTGTATTGCATGAGCCTCGGATAACCCTTTTGAATTTCTGTGATTGATTGTTAAAGACAGTTGATTAATAAATAGAATGATATGGCATATGTTATTTTCTTGATATCAAAACAAAAGATCAAAACCGTGGCCGGAATTACATATGGTGTGCTCATATGCAGAAATTAAATTCACAGTTACTTCGGTATTTAGTTATTTGTTACCACTGGGTCGATGCCTCTGCTGGTGGATTGTTAGTTCCCGAGCGTATTCACCAGCCCAGAAGTCAGTAATTCGGTGCTGACCCGAAAGCCGATTCTATAAAGAACATTGCAATATAAAAGTTTTTGGTAAATTTTGTTGAAAACTAAGGAGTATCTCCCTCACGCAAAGCTCTGTCCTTGGCTGATTTTGCCTTTACATTTAGATCATATTGGTTATTTGCTCTCTATCAGTTTTTAAATGATTTTGAGTTAAAGGTCTTCCAAACATTTAGATTTTATCTGCACTGAAGAGACATAAGTTGTCGAAATGCGCATATGCAGAAATTAAATTCACAGTTACTTCGGTATTTAGTTATTTGTTACCACTGGGTCGATGGCTCTGCTGGTGGATTGTTAGTCCCCGATGGTATTCACCAGCCCAGTAGTCAGTACTTCGGTGCTGACCCGAAAGCCGATTCTATATGGAACATTGCAATATCTAATTTTTTGGTAAATTTTGTTGAAAACTCAGGAGTATCTCCCTCACGCAAAGCTCTGTCCTTAGCTGATTTTGGCTTTACATTTAGATCATATTGGTTATTTGTTCTCTATCAGTTTATAAATGATTTTGAGTTTATGGTCTTCCAAACGTTTAGATTTTATCTGCACTCAGGCTGAAGAGACATAAGTTGTCGAAATGCGCATATCCAGAAATCAAATTCACAGTTACTTCGGTATTTAGTTATTTGTTACCAGTGGGTCGATGGCTCTGTTGGTAGATTGTTAGTTCCCGAGGGTATTCACCAGCCCAGTAGTCAGTACTTCGGTGCTGACCTGAAAGCCGATTCTATAAGGAACATTGCAATATCTAAATTTTTGGTAAATTTTGTTGAAAACTAAGGAGTATCTCCCTCACGCAAAGCTCTGTCCTTGGCTGATTTTAGCTTTACATTTAGATCATATTGGTTATTTGTTCTCTATCAGTTTTTAAATGATTTTGAGTTTATGGTCTTCCAAACGTTTAGATTTTATCTGCACTGAAGAAACATAAGTTGTCGAAATGTGCATATGCAGAAATTAAATTCACAGTTACTTCGGTATTTAGTTATTTGTTACCACTGGGTCGATGCCTCTGCTAGAGGATTGTTACTCCCCGAGGGTATTCAACAGCCCAGTAGTCAGTACTTCGGTGCTGACCCGAAAGCCGATTCTATATGGAACATTGCAATATCTAAATTTTTGGTAAATTTTGTAGAAAACTAAGGAGTATCCCCCTCACACAAAGCTCTGTCCTTAGCTGATTTTGGCTTTACATTTAGATCATATTGGTTATTTGTTCTCTATCAGTTTTTAAATGATTTTGAGTTTATGATCTTCTAAACGTTTAGATTTTATCTGCAATGAAGAGACATAAGTTGTCGAAATGCACATATGCAGAAATTAAATTCACAGTTACCTCAATCGGTATTTAGTTATTTGTTACCACTGGGTCGATGCCTCTGCTGGTAGATTGTTAGTCCCCGAGCGTATTCACAAGCCCTGTAGTCAGTACTTCGGTGCCGACCCGAAAGCCGATTCTATATGGAACATTGCAATATCTAAATTTTTGGTAAATTTTGTTGAAAACTAAGGAGTATCTCCCTCATGCAAAGCTCTGTCCTTAGCTGATTTTGGCTTTACATTTACATCATATTGGTTATTTCTTCTCTATCAGTTTTTAAATGATTTTGAGTTTATTGTCTTTCAAACGTTTAGATTTTATCTGCACTGAAGACACATAAGTTGTCGAAATGCGCATATGCAGAAATTAAATTCACAGTTACTTCGGTATTTAGTTATTTGTTACCACTGGGTCGATGCCTCTGCTGGTGGATTGTTAGTCCCCGAGGGTATTCACCAGCTCAGAAGTCAGTACTTCGGTGCTGACCCGAAAGCCGATTCTATATGATCATTGCAATATCTAAATTTTTGGTAAATTTTGTTGAAAACTAAGTAGTATCTCCCTCTAGCAAGCTCTGTCCTTAGCTGATTTTGGCTTTACATTTACATCATTATTGGTTATTTGTTCTCTACCAGTTTTGAAATGATTTTGAGTTTATGGTCTTCCAAACGTTTAGATTTTATCTGCATTGAAGAGACATAAGTTGTCGAAATGCGCATATGCAGAAAATAAATTCACAGTTACTTCGGTATTTAGTTATTTGTTACCACTGGGTCGATGCCTCTGCTGGTGGATTGTTAGTCTCCGAGGGTATTCAGCCCAGTAGTCAGTACTTCGGTGCTGACCCGAAAGCCGATTCTATATGGAACATTGCAATGTCTAAATTTTTGGTAAATTTTCTTGAAAACTAAGGAGTATCTCCCTCAAGCAACGCTCTGTCCTTAGCTGATTTTGGCTTTACATTTAGATCATATTGGTCATTTGTTCTCTATCAGTTTTGAATGATTTTGACTTTATGGTCTTTAGATTTTATCTGCACTTAAGAGACATAAGTTGGTGAAATGCGCATATGCAAAAATTAAATTCACAGTTACTTCGGTATTTAGTTATTTATATACAGTTGGGATAGGGTTACAGTTATATACATTAGGGGTATTGTTTAAGTTATATACATAAGAAGTATCGTAACAGTTATATACGTTAGGGAAGGGGTTAGAATTATATACATTAGGGGTAGGGTTACAGTTACATAGATAAAGGTAAGGGTTACAGTTATATACATTAGGGGGCAGGGTTAATGTTATATACATTATTGGTAGGGTAACAGTTATATACATTAGGGGTAGGGTTATATTTATATACATTAAAGGTAGTATTACATTTAATAATATATACATTAGGGGTAGGGTTTCAGTTAAACACATTAGGGTAAGTTTTGGAATTACATGCAATATGGATCGGGTTACAGAAATATACATAAGGGTCATGGGTACAGTTATATACAGTAGATGTATGGTTACATTGATATACATCAAGGGTAGGGTTACAGCCATATACATTAGGGGTAGGGGTACAGTTATATACATTAGGGGTAGGATTACAGTTATGTACATAACGGTTAGGGTTACTGTTATATACAATAGGGGTAGGATTACAGTTTAAATACATTTATATTAAGGTTTCAACTATATACTTTAGAGGTATGGTTACAATAATATATATAAGAGGTAGGGTAACAGCTATATACATAAGCTTAGGGTTACATAAGGATAGTGTTACAGTTATATACATTAGGGTTAGGGTTACTTTTATATACATAAGGGTTAAGCTTACAGTAATATGCATAAGGGTTAGGGTTAAAGTTATCTACATTAGGGGTAGGGTTACAGTTATATACATTAGGGGTATAGTTTAAGTTATGTACATAAGGGATAGTGTTACAGTTATATACACTAGGGATAGGGTTATAGTTATATACATAATGATAAGATTAAAGTTATATACATTAGGGATAGGGTTACAGTTATATACATTAGGGATAGGGTTTCTGTTATATACATTAGGTTAGGGTTACAGATATATTCATTACGGATAGAATTACAGTTATATGAATTATAGATAGGGTTACAGTTATATACATAAGGTTTTAAGTTACAGTTATATACATCAGGGTCAGGTAGTTATATACATAAGGGTCAGGTTTACAGTTATATACATTGGAAGTAGGGTTACAGTTATATACATTAGGGATATTATTTAAGTTATATACATAACGGATAATGTTACAGTTATATACACTAGGGATAGTGTTATAGTCATATACATAATGATAGGATGAAAGTTATATACCTTAGGGATATGGTTACAGTTATATACATTCGGTATAGGGTTTCTCTTATATACATTAGGCTCGCCACAATATAGCTGAAATATTGCTGAAGTTTGCGTAAAACATCAATCAATCAATATACATTAGGGGTAGGGTTACAGTTATATACATTAGGGGTAGTTTTACAGTTATATACATTAACGGTAGGGTCACAGTTATATACATATGGGTAAGGCTTACAGTTATATACATGAGGGGAAGGTTTGTAGCTATATAATTTAGGGGTAGAATTTAGTTATATACATTAGGGATAGGGTTACAGTTTTATCCATCAGGGTTAGTGTCATAGTTATATACATAAGAAGGATTACAGTTCTTTACATTAGGGGTAGGGTTACATTTATATACATAAGTGGTAGTGTTACTGTTATAAACATTAGGGGAACGATTACAGTTATATACATTAGGGTAAGGGTTACAGTTATATGCATTACCGAGAGATTCCAGTTATATACATTAGGAATACGGCTACAATAATATACATTAGGGTTAGGGTTTCAGTTATATACATTAGGAGTAAGGTTACAGTTATATACATTAGGGGTAGTTTTACAGTTATGCACATAAGTGTAAGGATTACAGTTATATACATTAGTAATAGGGAAACAGTTATATACATTAGGGGTAGGGTTAGAATTATATACATTCGGGTTAGGGTTGCAGTTATATACATAAGGGTTAGGGTTACAATTATATACCTTACAGGTAGGGTTACAGTTATATACATTAGGGGTAGGCTTACAGTTATATGCATAACGGGCACGGTTACAGTTATATACATTAGTGGAAAGGGTTACAGTTATATACATTATTCGTAGGGTCAACCTTATACACATTAGGATTTGTGTTATAATTAGAGATGTTATGGTTAGTTTCACAGTTATATTCATAAGGGATAATGTTACAGTTATATACAATACGGGTAGGGTTACAGTTATATACATTAGGGGTATGGTTAGTCATATACATTACGCTTCAGTTTTATACAGAAGGGTTAGGGTTACAGATTTTACATTAGGGGTAGGGTAACGGTTATATACATTAGGGTAAGGGTTACAGCTATATACATAATGTTTTGAGTCACAGTTACGTACATGAGGGGAAGGCTTATAGTTTTATATATTAGGGATTGGGTTACAGTAATATACATTAGGGGTACGGTTATAAATATATACATTAGGTTCAGGGTTACAGTTATGCATTAGGGGTAGGGTTACAGCTACATACAGTTATATACATTAGGGGTATGGTTAGTCATATACATTACGCTTCAGTTTTATACATAAGGGTTAGGGTTACAGTTTTTACATTAGGGGTAGGGTAACGGTTATATACATTAGGGTAAGGGTTACAGTTATATACATTTGGGTTAGGGTTACAGCTATATACATAATGTTTTGAGTCACAGTTACGTACATGAGGGGAAGGCTTATAGTTTTATATATTAGGGATTGGGTTACAGTAATATACATTAGGGGTACGGTTATAAATATATACATTAGGTTCAGGGTTACAGTTATGCATTAGGGGTAGGGTTACAGCTACATACATTAGGGTAACAGTTACAGTCATATGCATTAATTATAGCGTTACAATTATATACATTAGGTTAAGGGTAACATTTATATACATTAGAGGCAGGGTTCCATTATATACATGAGGGTTATTCTGACAGCTATATACAATGGGGTAGGGTTTTAATTACATACATGAGGGTTAGGTTTACAGTTATATACATAACGGTTAGGGTTACAGTTATATACATTAGGGGTAGGGTTACAATTATATACATAAGGGTTAGGGTTACAGTTATATACATTTGGGGTAGGGTCACAGTTATAAACATAAGGGATAGGGTGACAGTTATATACATTAGGGATAGGGTTACAGCTATATACATTAGGGGTAGGGTTTCAGTTATATACAATTTGGTAAGAGTTACAGTTATATGCATTACGAGTAAGGTTACAGTCATATACATTAGGGTAGGTTTACAGTTATATACATAAGGGTTAGGGATATTTATAAACATTAGGGACAGGGTTACAGTTATATATATTAGGGTTAGGATTACAGTTATATGCATTAGGGATAGGGCCACAGTTAAATACATTAGGGTTTGGGTTTCAGTTATATACATTAATGGTGGGGTTAAAGTTATGTACATTAGGGGTATGGTTACAGTTATGCACATTAGAGTTATATACACTAGAAGTAGGGTAAGGTGTTATGCCCATCAGGGATAGGGCTACAGTGATATCCATATGGGTTAGAGTTACAGTTATATACATAAGGGTTAGGGTTACAGTTATATACATAACGGTTAGGGTTACAGTTCTATACTTAAGGGTTAGGGTCACTATTAAATACTTTAGGGGTAGAGTTCCAAGTATATAAATTAGGGGTAATGCTACAGTTAAATACAATAAGGTTCAGCTCTCAGTTTTATACATTTGGGGTAGTTCTATAGTAATATACATTATTCGTAGGGTAGCAGCTATATGGGTTACGTTTACAGTTATACACATTAGGAGTAGGGTTACAGGCGTATATTGTAGGATATGGTTACAGTTATATACAGAAGTGTTAGGGTTACAGTTATATACATTATTGTTAGGGTTACAGTAATATACATTGAGGGTAGGGTTACAGTTATATACATTTTTGTTAGGGTTACAGTAATAAAATGGGGCTACGTTTACAGTTATATTCATTATTGGTAGGGTTACAGTTATATACATAATGGTTACAAGTATATACATTAGAACTTTGGTTACAGTTATATAAATTAGGGTTAGGGTTACAGTGATATACATTAGGGTTACAGTTTACGTACATTAGGATTAGGGTTACAGTTTTATACATTAGGGATAGGGTTGCAGTATTAAACATTAGGGTTAGTGTTCAAGTTATATACATTGGGATTAGTGTTACAGTGATATACATTACGGTTAGGGGTACAGTTATACACATTAGGGTTAGGGTTACAGTAATTTACATTAGAGGTAGGGTTACAGTTTACATTAGAGGTAGGGTTACAGTTATATAGATTAGGGTTAGGGTTACAGTTATACACATTTGGGTTAGTGTTACAGTAATGTACATTAGAGTTAGGGTTACAGGTATATACATTAAAGGTTGGGTTACAGTTACACACATAAGGGTTACGGTTACAGTTTTATACATTTGGGTTAGGGTTACAGTGACATACATGAGGGTTATCGTTACAGATATATACATAAGAGGTTTGGTTAGAGTAATATACGTTAGGGTTAGGGTTAAAGTGATATGCATTAGGTTTAGGGTTACAGTGACATAAGGGTTAAGGTTACACGTTTATACATTAGAGGTTTAGTTACAGTTATATACATTAGGGTTAGGGTTACAGTGATATACAGTAGGTTTGGTGTAACGATTATGTACATTAGGGTTAGGGTTACAGTTTTATACATTAGGGTTAGGGTTGAAGCATTAAACATAAGGGTTAGGGTTGCAGTTATAAACATTAGGGTTAGGGTAATAGTTATTTACATTAGGGAATGGGTAACAGATATATACATTAGAGGTTGGGTTACAGTTATATACATTAGGGTTAAGGCTACAGTGATATGCCTTGCGGTAAGAGTTACACTTATACACATGTTATACAAATGTTATACAACCTTTTGGTCTCCGTATCAAACCACACCTTGAATCTGCTAATATAAATTTAGATGAAATAGCTCCTATAGAAACTCCCAAAAAACCTCCATGGCTGAACCCAAAACCAACATTTAATTTTGAACTACGCAAACACAAAAAGGATGATACCAATCATCTGGTTATCCAGCAGGACTTTGCAAGAATTAAATCTGAACATCCTGAATACTTGCAAATTTACACAGATGGCTCTAAGGATGGAGACAGAGTGGCTTCTGCAGCCGTTTTTGGAGATCGTGCAGCAACTCTCCGATTACCATCCTCTAGTTCCATATTTACTGCCGAAGCTAACGCTATTTACTCAGCACTTAAATTTGTAGCTTTATCGCAATCAAATAAATTCATGATCTGTTCCGATTCACTTTCTTGCCTATTGGCAATTGAAAGTCGAAAAACAAAACACCCAATTATTTTGAAAATAGCCGAATTCTACAAATCACTTGTAGCATTAGGCAAAGAAGTCATTTATGTTTGGATCCCTAGTCATGTGGGGATCTATGGAAACACAGTTGCTGATCAGGAAGCCAAGGATGCACTAGATGATGAGATGGCGGATTGTCCAGTACCATACACTGACATGAAGCCTTTAATTGTTAAATACATTTTGAAGTTATGGCAGGCCAAATGGGATCTGCAAATAAATAATAAACTGCATGGAATACAGTCAGACGTCGGTAAACAAATTGGTTCCTGTGGTAAAAACCGTAGGGAACAGGTAGTGTTGACCCGATGTCGTATTGGACATACTAGAACAACACATAGTTTTATCCTCAACAGTGATGATCGACCTGAATGTATTCCATGCAATTGTCCTTATACAATTCAACATGTTTTAATTGAATGTGTAGATGTTGCCCATATCAGGCGTGATTTTTATTCTGCTGATTGTCTTAAAGACCTATTTACAAACGTCGCTGGCGACAAAATCGTTCAATTTTTAAAAGCAATCAATTTATTTAGTAAGATTTAAATAGATCAATTTTAAACAAGTTTCTAATTTCTAATATTGTTATTGTTAAACCAAAAATTTAATAATATGTTTTTTAACATTTTACACATTTGTTTTTCTTGTATAAAGCTATATGGTTTTATATTAATATTTTATGTATTTATTAGAATTTTTCAATAAACCCAACAGTTCTCGCCACAATATAGCTGAAATATTGCTGAAGTTGGCGTAAAACATCAATCAATCAATCAATCATATACACATAAGTGTTAGGGTTGCAGTTATATACATTACAGGTAGGGTTACAGTTATACAGATTAGGGTTAGGGTTACAGTTATATACATTTGGGTTAGGGTTACAGTAATGTAAATTAGGGTTAGGGTTACAGGTATATACATTAAAGGGTGGGTTACAGTTACATGTTACATACATAAGGGTTAGGGTTCATACGTAAGGTTTAGGGTTAGAGTGACATACATGAGGGTTAGGGTTACAGGTATATACATAAGTTGTTTCGTTACAGTTATATACATTAGGGTTAGGGTAACAGTGATGAACATTAGGTTTAGAGTTACAGTGACATACATGTGGGTTAGGGTTCATACGTAAGGTTAGGGTTAGAGTGACATACATGAGGGTTAGGGTTACAGTTATATACATTACAGGTTTGGTTACAGTTATATACATTAGGGTTAGGATCACACTGATATACATAAGGTTTAGAGTTACAGTTATGTATATTTCCATACCCCAAAGTGATTATTTATCAACAAACTTGTTCTCGTCTTGATATAGCTGAAATATTGCTGAGTAGACGTTAAACAATATTAAATCAATCAATCAATGTATATTGGGGTTAGGATTACAGTAATATACATTAGGTTTAGGGTTACAGTTATCTGCATTAGGGTTAGGGTTAAAGTTATATACATAAGGGTTAGGATTACAGTATTTGGTTAGGGTTACAGTGACATAAATGTGGGTTAGGGTTACAGGTAAGAGATTTGGTTACAGTAATATACATTAGAGTTAGGGCTACAGTGATATACATTAGGGCTAGGGTTACAGTGACAAATATAAGGGTTAGATTTACACGTATATACATTAGAGGTTTGGTTACAGTTATATACATTACATGTTTGCTTACAGTTATTTGCATTAGGGTTAGGGTTACAGTCATATACATTAGGATTAGTGTAACAGTTATATACATTAGGGTTAGGGTTACAGTTTTATACATTAGGGTTAAGGTTACAGTATTAACCATTAGGGTTAGGGTTACAGTGATATGCATTAGGGAAAGGGTAACACATATATACATAAGAGGTCAGGTTACAGTTATGTATATTAGGGTTAGGGTGACAGTGATATACATTAGTTTAGGGGTACAATTATCTTTATTAGGGTTAGAGTTAGTCTTATACATGAGGGTTAGGATTACAGTATTATACATAAGTGTTAGCGTTATATACATTAGAGATAGGATTACAGTTATATATATTAGGTTTAGGGTTACAGTTATAGCCGTTAGGGTTGCAGTAATTTAGCTTAGAGGTCCGGTAACAGTTATATACATTGGGATTAGGGTTACAGGTATATACATTAAAGGTTCGGTTACAGATATATATACATGAGGGTTGGGGTACAGTTTTATACATTATTGTTAGGGTTAAAGTGACATATATGAAGGTTAGGGTTACAGGTATATACATTAGAGGTTTTGTTACAGTTATATACATTAGGGTTAGGGTTACAGTGATATACATTAGGTTTAGGGTTACAGTTTTCGTGCATTAGGATTAGAATTACAGTTTTATTCATTAGGGTTAGGGTTACAGTATAAAACATTATGGTTAGGGTTATAGTGATATACATTACGGTTAGGGTTACAATTATACACTTAAGGGTTAGGGTTACAGTAATTTACATTAGAGGTAGGGTTACAGTTATATAGATTAGGGTTACAGTTATATACATTTGGGTTAGGGTTACACTAATGTTCATTAGGGTTAGGGCTACATGTATATACATTAAAGGTTTGGTTTCAGTTACACACATAAGGGTTACTCTTACAGTTTTATACCTTAGGGTTAGGGTTACAGTGATAAACATTAGGGTTAGGGTTACAGTGATATACATTTGGTTTAGTGTAACAGTTATGTACATTAGGGTTAGGGTTACAATTTTATACATTAGGGTTAGGGTTACAGTATTAAACATTAGGGTTGCAGGTATTTACATTAGGGTTAGGGTTATAGTGATATACATTAGGAAAAGGGTAACAGATATATACATAAGAGGTTGGGTTACAGTAATAGACATTAGGGTTAGGGTTACAGTGATATACATTACCGTTAGAGTTACTGTTATACACATAAGTGTTAGGGTTACAGTTGCTAACATTAGAGGTAGGGTAACAGTTATACAGATTAGGGTTAGGGTTACGGTATATACATTAAAGGGTAGGTTACAATTACATATATAAGGGCGTGGGTTAGAGTGACTTCCATGAGGGTTAGGATTACAGGTATATACATAAGTAGTTTGGTTACAGTTATATATATTAGGGTCAAAGTAACAGTGATGGGTTATACAAGAGGGTTAGGATTACAGTATTATACATTAGGGTTAGAGTAATATACATTAGAGACAGGGTTACAGTTATATACATTAGGTTTAGGGTTACAGTTATAGCCATTAGGGTTAGGGTTGCAGTAATTTACATTAGAGGTAGGGCAACAGTTATATACATTGGGGTTAGGAATACAGGTATATACATTAAAGGTTCAGTTACAGTTATATACATAAGGGTTAGGGTTAGAGTTTTATACATTAGGGTTAGGGTTCCAGTGACAAATATCAGGGTTAGGGTTACAGGTATATACATTAGAGGTTTGGTTACAGTTATATACATAAGGGTTAGGGTTACAGTGATATACATTAGGTTTAGTGTTACAGTTTATGTACATTAGGATTAGGGTTACAGTTTTATTCATAAGGGTTAGGATTACAGTATTAAACATTAAGGTTAGGGTTACAGTGATATATATTACGGTTAGGGTTACCGTTATACACATAAATGTTAGCGTTACAGGAATTTACATTAGAGGTAGGGTTACAGTTATATAGATTAGGGTAAGTGTTACAGTTATATATATTTATGTTAGGGTTACAGTAATGTACATTAGGGTTAGGGTTATATGTATATACAGTAATGGCTGGGTTACAATTACACACATAAGGGTTACGGTTACAGGTTTATACATTAGGGTTAGGATTACAGTGACATACTTGAGGGTAAGGGTTACAGGTATAAAATAAGAAGTTTGGTAAGAGTAATCTACGTTAGGGTTATTGTTACAGTGATATACATAAGGGTTAGGGTTACAATGACATATATAAGGGTTAGGGTTACACGTATATACATTAGAGGTTTAGTTACAGTCATATACATTAGGTTTAGAGTAACAGTTATGTACATTAGGGTTAGGGTTGCAGTTATATACATTAGAGTTAGGGTTACAGTGATATGCATTGCTGTTAGAGTTACAGTTATACACATAAGTGTTAGGGTTACAGTAATTTACATTAGAGGTAGGGTTAGAGTTATACAGATTAGGGTTAGGGTTAGAGTTACAGTTATGTCCATTAGGGTTAGGGTTACAGGTATATACATTAAAGCATGGGTTACAGTTACATACATAAGGATAAGGGTTCATACGAAAGGGCTAGGGTTAGAGTGACAAACATGAGGGTTAGGGTTACAGGTATATACATTAGAGGTTTGGTTACAGTTATATACATAAGGGTTAGGATTACACGGATATACATTACGTTTAGGGTTATAGTTATGTATATTAGGGTTAGGGTTACAATGATATACATTAGGTTTGGGGTTACAGTTATCTGTATTATGGTTAGGATTACAGTACTATACATTAGGGTTAGAGTTATATACATTAGAGATAAGGTTACAGTTATATACATTAGGTTTAGGGTTACAGTTATAGCCATTAGGGTTAGGGTTGCAGTAATTTACATGAGAGGTAGGGTAACAGTTATATACATTGGGGTTAGCGTTACAGGTATATACATTAAAGGTTCAGTTACAGTTATAGCCATTAGAGTTAGGGTTACAGTAATTTACATTAGGAGTAGGGTAACAGTTATATACATTAGGGTAGGGGTTACAGATATATGCATTAGGTTTAGGGTTACAGCTATATCCATAATGTTTAGAGGTACAGTTATATACATGTGGGGAAAGCTTATAGTTTTATGCATTAGCAATAGGGTTACAGAAATGTACAAAAGAGGTTAGGGTTAGGTTACAAATATATACATTAGGTTCAGGGTTACAGCTACATACATTAGGGTTACGGTTAGAGTTTTAGGCATTAATTATAGCGTTGCAGTTATATACATTAGGTTAAGGGTAACATTTACATACATTATATACCTTTGGGGTACGGTTTTAATTACATACATGAGGGTAAGGGTTACAGTTATATAGATAAGGGTTAGGGTTACATTTATATATATTAAGGGTAGGGTTACAGTTATATACATAATTGATAGGGTGATCGTTATATACATTAGGGATAGGGTTACAGCTATATACATTAGGGATTGGGTTTCAGTTATATGCAATAGGGTTGAAGAAATAAGAATTACAATTTTATTCATTAGGGTTAGGGTTACAGTATTAAATATTATGGTTAGGGTTACAGTGATAATCATTACGGACGGGGTTACTGTTGTACATTTTAAGGTTAGGGTTACAGTAATTTCCATTAGGGGTAGGGTTACAGAAATATTGATAAGGGTTACAGTCATATACATTTTGGTTAGGGTTACACTAAAGTACATTAGGGTTAGGGTTACATGTAGATACATAAATGGTTGGGTTACATTTACACACATAGGTGTTACGATTACAGTTTTATACATTAGGGTTACAGTGACATACATAAGGGTTACGGTTACAAGTATATACATGTTAGGGTTAGGGTGACAGTGATATACATTGGGGTTAGGGTTATAGTGATATACATTAGGGTTAGGGTTACAGTAATTTACATTAGAGGTAGGGTTACCGTTATATAGATTAGGGTTAGGGTTACAGTTATATACCTTTGGGTTTAAGTTACAGTTATGTACATTAGGGTTAGGGTTACAGGTAGATACTTTAAATGTTGGGTTAGAGCTACGTACATAAGAGTTACGGTTACAGTTTATACATTAGGGTTAGGGTTACAGTGACATACATGAGGGTAAGGGTTACAGGTATAAACATTAGAGGTTTGGTTACAATTATATACATTAGGGTTAGGGTTACAACGATGTACATTAGGTTAAGGGTTACAGTGACACACATAAGGGTTAGGGTTAGAGGTATATACATTAGAGGTTTGGTTACAGATATATACATTAGGGTTAGGGTTACAGTAATATACATTAGGTTTAGGGTTACAGTTATGTATATTAGGGTAAGAGTTATAGTTATTAACATTAGAGGTAGGGTTGCAGTTATAAAGATCAAAACAAAAAATACCGATGTTGAATACAGATTAGGAATAGGGTTACAGTTATATACATTTCGGTTAAAGCTGCATTAGAGGATTTGTTATAATTATACACATTAGGGTTAGGGTAACAGTGATATACATTAGGGCTAGGGTTACAATGACATACATGAGGGTTAGGGTTACAGGTATATACATTAGAGGTTTTGTTGCACTTATATACATTAGGGTTAGGGTTACACTTTACGTACATTAGGGTTAGCGTTACAGTTTTAATTATTTGGGTTAGGATTACAGGTTTGGGTTACAGTTATATGCATTAGAGATAGGGTTACAGTTATATACATTAAGTTGAGGGTTACAGTTGTAGCCATTAGGGTTAGGTTTGCAGAAAGTTACATTAGAGGTAGGGTAACAGTTATATACATTGGGGTTAGGGTTTAAATAATGTACATTGGTTACAGGTACATACATTAAAGATTCGGTTACAGTTATATAAATAAGGGTTAGTGTTACAGTTTTATACTTTAGGGTTAGGGTTAGAGTGAATTACAAGAGGGTTAGGGTTACAAGTATATACATAAGAGGTTTGGTTACACTTATATAAATAAGGGTTAGGGTTACAGTCATATACATTAGGTTTAGGGTTACAGTTTACGTACATTAGCGTTAGGGTTACAGTTTTATACATTAGGGTAAGGATTAAAGTATGAAACGTTAGGGTCAGAGTGACATTGATGAAGGTTAGCGTTACAGGTATATACATGAGAGGTTTGGTTATAGTTATATACATTAGGGTTGGGTTTACAGTGATATACATTAGGTCAAGGGTTATTGTTTCCGTACATTAAGTTAGGGTTACAGTTACATACATTGGGGTTTGGGTTACAGTGATATGCAATACGGTTATGGTTACAGTTATACATATTAGGGTTAGGGTTACAGTTATTTACATTAGAGGTAGGGTTAATGTTACATAAATTAGGGTTAGGCTTACAGGTATATACATTATATGTTTGGTTATAGTTATATACATTAGGCTTACCCTAAGGGTTACGGTCACTATAAAATACATTAGGGGTAGAGATACAGTTATATAAATTAGGGGTAATGCTACAGTTAAATACATTAAGGTTCAGCTTTCAGTTTTATACATTTGGGGTAGGGCTATAGCAATATAAGGGTAAGGCTTACAGTTATATACATTTGGGTTAGGGTTACAGTAATATACATTCGGGTTAGGTAACAGGTATTTACATTAAAGATTGGGTTACAGTTACACAAAAAGGGTTACGGTTTCAGTTTTATACATGTGGGTTAGGGTTACAATGACATACATGATGGTTAGGGTTACAAGTATATACATTAGAGGTTTGGTTATAGTTAAATACATTATGGTTAGGGTTAAAGTGATATACATTAGATTTAGGGTTACAGTTTACGTACATTAACGTTAGGACTACAGTTTAATACATTAGGGTTACAGGTATATACATTAAAGGTTGGGTTACAGGTACACAAATAAGGGTTACGGTTACAGTTTTATACATTAGGGTTAGGGTAAGTGACATACATGAGGGTTGGGGTTACAGGTATATACATAAGAGGTTTGGTTACAGTATTATACATTAGGGTTTAGGTTACAGTTATATACATTACAGATAGGGCTACAGTTATATACATTAGGTTGAGGGTTACAGTTATAGCCATTAGGGTTAGGTTTGAAGTAATTTACATCAGAGGTAGGGTAACAGTTATATACATTTTGGGGTTAGGAAGACAGTAATGTACATTAGGGCTAGGGTTACAGGTTTATACATTAAAGGTTGGGTTACAGTTATATACATAAGGGTTAGGGTTACAGTTTTATACATTAGGGTTAGGAATACATTGCCATAGATGAGGAGTAGGGTTACAGGTATATACATTGGAGGTCTGGTTACAGTTATATACATTAGGTTTAGGGTTACAGTTTACGTACATACGGGTTCGGGTTACAGTTTTATACACTAGGATTAGGTTTACAGTATTTAACATTAAGGTGAGGGTTACAGTTATATACAATGTGTTAGGGTTGCATTGATACACATAAGGGTTAAGGTTACAATAATTGACATTAGTGGTAGGGTTACAGTTATATAGATTATGGTTAGGGTTACAGTTATATAGATATTGGTTAAGGTAACAGTAATGTACATTAGGGTTAGGGTTAAGGTATATACATTAAAGGTTGGCTTACAGTTACACACATAAGGGTTACGGTTACAATTATATACATTAGGGTTAGGGTAACAGTGATGTACATAAGGTGAAGGGTTACAGTGAAATACATGAGGGTTAGAGTTACAGGTACATTAGAGGTTTGGTTACAGAAAAAAACATTAGGGTTAGGGTTAGAGTGATATACCTCAGGATTAGGGTTACAGTATTATACATTAGGGTTAGGGTTTCAGTTATATACATTAGGTTTAGGGTTGCAGTTATAGTAATTATGGTTAGAGTTGCCGTAATTTACATTACAGGTAGGGTAACAGTTATATACATTTGGGTTAGGGTTACAGTAATGTACATTAGAGTTAGGGTTACAGGTATATACATTAAAGGTTCGGTTACAGTTATATACATAAGGGTTAGGGTTACAGTTTTATACAATTGGGCTAGGGTTACAGTGACATACATGAGGGTTAGGGTTACAGTTATATACATTAGAGGTTTGATTACAGTTTAATTCATTAGGGTTAGGGTTACAGTGATATACATTAGGTATTGGGTTACAGTTTACGTACATTCCGGTTAGAGTTACAGTTTTATACATTAGGGTTAAGGTTACAGTATTACACATTAGGTTAGGGTTGCAGTTACATACATAGGGGTTATGGTTACAGTGATATACATTACGGTTAAGGTTACAGTTATACACACTAGGGTTAGGGTTACAGTAATTTATATTAAAGGTAAGATTACAGTTATATAGATTAGGGTTAGGGTTACAGTTATATACATTTGGCTTACGGTTACAGTTTTATACATAAGGGTTAGGGTAACAGTGACATACATGAAGGTTAGGGTTATAGGTATATACATTAGAGGTTTGGTTACAGTAATATACATTAGGGTTAGGGTTACAGTAATATACATTCGGTTTAGGGTACAGTGACATACAGAAGGGTTAGGGTTACACGTATATACAATAGAGGTTTGGTTAAAGTTATATACATTAGGTTTAGGGTAACAGTTGTGTACATTAGGGTAAGGGTTACAGTTTTATACATTAGGCTCAGGGTTATAGTATTAAACATTAGGGTTAGGTTTACAGTTATATACATTAGGGTTAGGGTTACAGTGATCTACATTAGGTTTAGGGTTACAGTATTAAACATAATGGTTAGGGTTAAAGTTATATATATTGGGGTTAGGGTTACAGTGATAAAAATTAGGGTTAGGGTGACAGTTATATACATTCGGGTTAAGGTTACAGTAATGTGAATTAGGGTTAGGGTTGCATTTATATACATTAAAGGTTGGGTTACATTTACACAGATCAGAGTTACGGTTACAGTTTTATACATTAGGGTTAGGGTTACAGTGACATACAGGTATAAACATTAGAGGTTTCGTTACAATTATATACATTAGGGTTAGGGTTACAGTGATGTACAATAGGTAAAGGGTTACAGTGACATACATGACGGTTAGGGTTACAGTGACATACATGAGGGTTAGGGTTACAGGTATATACATTAAATATTGGGTTACAGATATATACATTAGGGTTAAGGTGACAGTGATATACATTAGGCTTAGGGTTACAGTCATTTGAAGCCCGTCAAGCAAAAACGACCCTAAAGGCAAAAAAAATGCATTTTTTAATTTCCCGTTGTGTGGAGAGATTATGTATTGCTTATTTATTTGCGACTAAATTTAAACTGAAAGACAGAGAAATACCGTAGAAATGAGATATTTATTATGAGGTGAATTGTAACAAATAAGTCAAAATTTTTAATAAAAATAACGTTTTGCAGCGAAACGTCAAATGTTTTCAGTTTGGTTAACACTGGTTATTTCATTCATCCTCCGGTGCTTGGCAAACCTCATTCTGATGATTTCTCCAGACGAGTGAACGGACCTGTTTGTACAGATATTCATGTCTATCCCGTGACAATCCAGCAGCAGGAATAATGAAAGGACACGCTGAGGGATCAAACTAATCAAGCGGACGACGGAGAATATTTATCTCCTTTTCAATCCCATCACATGTTTCCTTTACAACAACGATGCCTGGTTTATCATGTTGAAAAACAAAATGGTGGTATTTTTTCACACTGGGTACGGGTTTAAACAACTCATTCAAAAAGATTTCCAATTTTTCCACTGCCATGTAATGTCACCGTTTATATCATCTCTATACAAAACAGTTTCATTGACACTTGAAGATTTACGAAAAATGTTTGCTTATTGAGACACGGTGTCAAAATTTGATCGTCAGAACAATTTTTTTGCTTGACCGAACCCTGCATCTACTAGGCGTTTTGTGTGACCAGGGAACTGCATCATTAAACTTATTTTCTTGTGTTGTCCGGTGAGTACTCTCCATGCAAGATAACCAGTCATGTAGCGGTTTTTGTTTTCTCCTAAAATACATTGAATGATGGTATAACCAATTTGATTATAAAACCCTTTTCTAACTGCGCAATTGCATAGGTTTGTATCGAGTATTACTAAACTCAATTTCATAAGAACGGGTTGTTTGACTTTCGGGGGATGGGGGGTGTCAAGTGGTTTCTGTTACTCAATGAAAGAATCTTAAGCAATAAACATATTTGATATCAACAACAATAAATACAATGCTTCTATTGGACTATTGGACGCGAAAGTAACGCCAGGTATTCTATTCTGCAAGCAGGATGTAGGACTGAAGGTTCTAGAACAAGGATGCACGCTACCACTCGCCAAAAAACCTTCATACTAAATATCCAATAATCCCTACACACAAGAGCCAAGAAATCTTTGACGAAAATTTCAACATAAATTGCCCGGAAAAATATCAATCAAGGAATCGGAAGTACACGGCTAACGAATGTAGAAAGGGGAGGCATGATACAACTTATCGTACTTACACTTCTAACTACATATCAAATTATTCCTATATCAACAAGCAGAGAAATCATTCCCGAATTTTTTAATATAAAATGTTCTGTTAATCGGCTGAGTGACGAAATATAAAAACATTGCTATATACATATAAAGCCGAAAAAGTGACGAAAATTTATGGTTGAACGTACTAACGGCGGGGGTATAAAAATCAAAATACGCATGGCTTAAGATTTGAAGCAAGTACAATATAACAAGTTGAATCCGCGCATACACAGTGTCAAAAGGGCTCTTTAAAAAAATAAAGACAATGCACAATTTGCATGCAATTCTTATCAATATATTATGTAAGAGTTAAGTTTAATTTCAAACACAAAGTAAATGAAATGGAACAGTATATATTAATGTATACAAAATATAATACTTAGTAACTATATACTACATATATTCACTCTGTAACATAATATTTGAATGTGTATCCTGGCTTATGTGGAAAAAAAATGAAGTATCATTTTATTTTGTTTTATTTTTGTAAATAGATGCCTTTTTACTTTCGCTTTCTTTATATAGCGGTAAAATGGAAATATATACATTTGATTTACAATATTATTCGCCCACACGAAACCAAGCAAACATTAATATTAAGGAAACGCGCACAGTCACCTAATGCTGGGAACAGTTGAGAATTATGTTTAAAATTGATTGATTGATTGATAAGATTAAACTGACATTACTGTAAATGGTAAATGAAAGGATATGGAGTAAATGTACATGAGACAAAGTCTCTACGACAAGCAAAGGAACAACGCTTTTATTGTTCTTCATCATGAAGTCGCCATGAGGCCTTCAACAATGAGCTTTGCTCATACCTCATAACTCATATCTTGTTGCTGGATCTTTTTTTCTAAATGTATGGAAATGCATTTGAACTGCTTTTGTCCTGACAGTGTATGTAACATGTGATCTGTTAGAAGAGTTTTGGAGAAGATTTACTGCATTCGCAAAATTAGTATGCTGTAGGGTAACAATTATATACATTGGGGTTAGGAAGACAGTAATGTACATTAGGGCTAGGGTTACAGGTATATACATTAAAGGTTCGGTTACAGTTATATACACAAGGGTAACGGTTACAGTTTTATCCATAAGGGTTAGGAATACATTGCCATAGATGAGGAGTAGGGTTACAGGTATATACATTGGAGGTCTGGTTATAATTATATACATTAGGTTTAGGGTTACAGTTTACGTACATTGGGGTTAGGGTTACAGTTTTATACACTAGGATTAGGTTGACAGTATTAAACATTAAGGTGAGGGTTACAGTTATATACAATGTGTAGGGTTACAGTGATACACATTAGGGTTAAGGTTACAATAATTGACATTAGAGGTAGGGTTACAGTTATATAGATTATGGTTAGGGTTACAGTTTTATAGATTTCGGTTAAGGTTACAGTAATGTACATTAAGGTTAGGGTTAGAGGTATATACATTAAAGGTTGGGTTACAGTTACACACATAAGGGTTACGGTTACAATTATATACATTAGGGTTAGGGTTACAGTGATGTACATTAGGTTAAGGGTTACAGTGACATACATGAGGGTTAAGGTTACAGGTACATTAGAGGTTTGGTTACAGAAATATACATTTGGGTTAGGGTTAGAGTGTTATACATTAGGATTAGGGTTACAGTATTATACATTAGGGTTAGGGTTACAGTTATATATTACAGTTATAGCCATTATGGTTAGGGTTGCTGTAATTTACATTAGAGGTAGGGTAACAGTTATATACATTTGGGTTAGGGTTACAGTAATGTACATTAGAGTTAGGGTTACAGGTATATACATTAAAGGTTCGGTTACAGTTATATACATACAGTTTTATACATTTGGGCTAGGGTTACAGTGACATACATGAGGGTTAGGGTTACAGTTATATACATTAGAGGTTTGATTACAGTTTAATACATTAGGGTTAGGGTGACAGTGATTTACATTAGGTATAGGGTTACAGTTTACGTACATTCCGGTTAGGGTTACAGTTTTATACATTAGGGTTAAGGTTACAGTATTATACATTTGGGTTAGGGTTGCAGTTACATACATTGGGGTTATGGTTACAGTGATATACATTACGGTTAAGGTTAGGTTAGGGTTACAGTCATTTATATTAGAGGTAAGATTAGAGTTATATAGATTAGGGTTAGGGTTACAGTTATATACATTTGGGTTAAGGTTACAGTAATGTACATTAGGGTTAGGGTTACAGGTATATACATTAAAGGTTGGGTTACAGTTACACAAATAAGGGTTACGATTACAGTTTTATACATTAGGGTTCGGTTACAATTATATACATACAGTTTTATACATTTGGGCTAGGGTTACAGTGACATACATGAGGGTTAGGGTTACAGTTATATACATTAGAGGTTTGATTACAGTTTAATACATTAGGGTTAGGGTGACAGTGATATACATTAGGTATAGGGTTACAGTTTACGTACATTCCGGTTAGGGTTACAGTTTTATACGTTAGGGTTAAGGTTACAGTATTATACATTTGGGTTAGGGTTGCAGTTACATACATTGGGGTTATGGTTACAGTGATATACATTACGGTTAAGGTTAGGTTAGGGTTACAGTCATTTATATTAGAGGTAAGATTAGAGTTTTATAGATTAGGGTTAGGGTTACAGTTATATACATTTGGGTTAAGGTTACAGTAATGTACATTAGGGTTAGGGTTACAGGTATATACATTAAAGGTTGGGTTACAGTTACACAAATAAGGGTTACGATTACAGTTTTATACATTAGGGTTAAGGTTACAGTATTATACATTTAGGTTAAGGTTACAGTAATGTACATTAGGGTTAGGGTTACAGATATATACATTAAAGGTTGGGTTACAGTTACACAAATAAGGGTTACGGTTACAGTAATATACATTAGGTTTAGGGTACAGTGACATACAGAAGGGTTAGGGTTACACGTATATACATTAGAGGTTTGGTTAAAGTTATATACATTAGGTTCAGGGTAACAGTTATGTGCATTAGGGTAAGGGTTATAGTTTTATACATAAGGCTCAGGGTTACAGTATTAAACATTAGGGTTAGGTTTACAGTTATATACATAAGGGTTAGGGTTACAGTGATATACATTAGGTTTAGGGTTACAGTTTACGTTCATTAGGGTTAGGATTAGAGTCTTATACATTAGGGTTAGGGTTACAGTATGAAACATGAGGGTTAAGGTTAAAGTTATATATTTTGGGGTTAGGGTTACAGTGATAAAACTTAGGGTTAGGGTTTCAGTAATTTACATTACAGATAGGGTAAAAGTTATATAGATTATTGTTAGGGTGACAGTTATATACATTTGGGTTAAGGTTACAGTAATGTGCATTAGGGTTAGGGTAGCAGGTATATACATTAAAGGTTGGGTTACAGTTACAAAGATAAGGGTTACGGTTACAGTGTTATACATTAGGGTTAGGATTACAGTGACATACAGGTATAAAGATTAGAGGTTTGGTTACAATTATATACATTAGGATAAGGGTTACAGTGATGTTCAATAGGTAAAGGGTTAAGTGACATACATGAGGGTTAGGGTTACAGGTACATTAGAGGTTTGGTTACAGAAATATACATTAGGGTTAGGGTAAGCGTGATATACATTAGGATTAGGGTTCCAGTATTATACATTAGGGTTGGGGTTAGAGGTATATACATTAAAGGTTGGGTTACAGTTACACACATAAGGGTTACGGTTACAATTATATACATTAGGGTTAGGGTTACAGTGACATACCTGAGCGTTAGGGTTACAGGTACATTAGAGGTTTGGTTACAAAAATTTACATTAGGGTTAGGGTTAGAGTGATATACATTAGGATTAGGGTTACAGTATTATACATTAGGGTTAGGTTTACAGTTATATACATTAGGTTTAGGGTCACAGTTATAGCCATTATGGTTAGGGTTGCTGTAATTTACATTAAAGGTAGGGTAACAGTTATATACATTGGGGTTAGGGTTACAGTAATGTACATTAGAGTTAGGGTTACAGGTATATACATTAAAGGTTCGGTTACAGTTATATACATAAGGGTTAGGGTTACAGTTTTATACATTTGGGCTAGGGTTATATACATTATATACATAGGTATATACATTAAAGGTTCGGTTACAGGTATATACATAAGGGTTAGGGTTACAGTTTTATACATTTGGGCTAGGGTTACAGTGACATACATGAGGGTTAGGGTTACAGTTATATACATTAGAGGTTTGATTACAGTTTAATTCATTAGGGTTAGGGTAACTGTGATATACATTAGGTATAGGGTTACAGTTTACGTACATTCCGGTTAGGGTTACAGTTTTATACATTAGGGTTAAGGTTACAGTATTATACATTAGGGTTAGGGTTGCAGTTACATACATTGGGGTTATGGTTACAGTGATATACATTACGGTTAAGGTTACAGTTATACACATTAGGGTTAGGGTCACAGTAATTTATATTAGAGGTAAGATTAGAGTTATATATATTAGGGTTAGGGTTACAGCTATATACATTTGGGTTAAGGTTATAGTAATGTACATTAGGGTTAGGGTTACAGGTATATACATTAAAGGTTGGGTTACAGCAACACAAATAAGGGTTACGGTTACAGCTTTGTACATTAGGGTTAGGGTTACAGTGACATACATGAGGGTTAGGGTTAGAGGTATATATATTAGAGGTTTGGTTACAGTAATATACATAAGGGTTAGGATACAGTAATATACATTAGGTTTAGGGTACAGTGACATACAGAAGGGTTAGGGTTACATGTATATACATCAGAGGTTTGGTTAAAGTTATATACATTAGGTTTAGAGTAACAGTTATGTACATTAGGGTAAGGGTTACAGTTTTATACATGAGGCTCATGGTTGCAGTATTAAACATTAGGGTTAGGATTACAGTTATATACATTAGGGATAGGGTTACAGTAATATACATTAGGTTTAGGATTACAGATTCCGTACATTAGGGTTAGGATTAGAGTCTTATACATTTGGGTTGGGGTTACAGTATTAAACATAAGAGTTAGGGTTAAAGTTATATATATTGGGGTTAGGGTTACAGTGATAAAAATTAGGGTTTGGGTTTCAGTAATTTACATTACAGGTAGGGTAACAGTTATATAGATTAGGGTAAGGGTGACAGTTATATACATTTGGGTTAAGGTTACAGTAATGTGCATTAGGGTAAGACTTGCAGGTATATACATTAAAGATTGGGTTACAGTTACACAGATAAAAGTAACGGTTACAGTTTTATACATTAGGGTTAGAATTACAGTGACATACAGGTATAAACATTAGAGGTTTGCTTACAATTATATACATTAGGGTAAGGGTTACAGTGGTGTACAATAGGTAAAGGGTTACAGTGACATACATGAGGGTTAGGGTTACAGAGAGATACATGAGGGTTAGGGTTACAGGTATATACATTAAGGGTTGGGTTACAGATATATACATTAGGGTTAAGGTTACAATAATTGACATTAGAGGTAGGGTTACAGTTATATAGATTATGGTTAGGGTTACAGTTATATAGATTTGGGTTAAGGTTACAGTAATGTACATTAGGGTTAGGGTTAGAGGTATATACATTAAAGGTTGGGTTACAGTTACACACATAAGGGTTACGGTTACAATTATATACATTAGAGTTAGGGTTACAGTGATGTACATTAGGTTAAGGGTTACAGTGACATACATGAGGGTTAGGGTTACAGGTACATTAGAGGTTTGGTTACAGAAATATACATTAGGGTTAGGGTTAGGGTGATATACATTAGTATTAGGGTTACAGTATTAAACATTAGGGTTCGGGTTAGAGGTATATACATTAAAGGTTGGGTTACAGTTACACACATAAGGGTTACGGTTACAATTATATACATTAGGGTTAGGGTTACAGTGATGTACATTAGGTTAAGGGTTACAGTGACATACATGAGCGTTAGAGTTACAGCTACATTAGAGGTTTAGTAACAGAAATATACATTAGGGTTAGGGTTAGAGTGATATACATTAGGATTAGGGTTACAGTATTATACATTAGGGTTAGGTTTACAGTTATATACATAAGGTTTAGGGTTACAGTTATAGCCATTATGGTTAGGGTTGCTGTAATTTACATTAAAGGTAGGGTAACAGTTATATACATTGGGGTTAGGGTCACAGTAATGTACATTAGAGTTAGGGTTACAGGTATATACATTTGAGGTTTGATTACAGTTTAATTCATTAGGGTTAGGGTAACTGTGATATACATTAGGGTAAGGGTTACAGTTTTATACATGAGGCTCAGGGTTACAGTATTAAACATTAGGGTTAGGTTTACAGTTATATACATTAGGGTTAGGGTTACAGTGATATACATTAGGTTTAGGGTTACAGTTTACGTTCATTAGGGTAAGGATTAGAGTCTTATACATTAGGGTTAGGGTTACAGTATTAAACATGAGGGTTAGAGTTAAAGTTATATATATTAGGGTTAGGGTTACAGTGATAAAACTTAGGGTTAGGGTTTCAGTAATTTATATTACAGGTAGGGTAACAGTTATATAGATTAGGGTTAGGGTGACAGTTATATACATTTGGGTTAAGGTTACAGTAATGTGCATTAGGGTTAGGGTTGCAGGTATAAACATTAAAGGTTGGGTTACAGTTACACAGATAAGGGTTACGGTTACAGTGTTATACATTAGGGTTAGGGCTACAGTGACACACAGGTATAAAGATTAGAGGTTTGGTTACAATTATATACATTAGGGTAAGGGTTACAGTGATGTTCAATAGGTAAAGGGTTACAGTGACATACATGAGGGTTAGGGTTACAGGTGCATTAGAGGTTTCGTTACAGAAATATACATTAGGGTTAGGGTTAGAGTGATATACATTAGGATTAGGGTTACAGTATTATACATTAGGTTTAGGGTTACAGTTATAGCCATTATGGTTAGGGTTGCTGTAATTTACATTAGAGGTAGGGTAACAGTTATATACATTGGGGTTAGGGTTACAGTAATGTACATTTGAGTTAGGGTTACAGGTATATACATTAAAGGTTCGGTTACAGTTATATACATAAGGGTTAGGGTTACAGTTTTATAC
>MJUU01006260.1:0-12880 GCA_002080025.1 Modiolus philippinarum
ATTTAACCCCTTTTTGGCCCCTTTTTTGCCTCTTTTTCAAAAATGGGCAGGGAACGCGAAATTAAAACCCAGGCTTAAGCTTGTGCCAACAAACATCATACTAAAATTTGGTAACAATCCGTTCACTAGAACCAAAGTTATACTGTCCACAGACGCCGACGCCAGCGCCATACCATAATACGACCGCAAAATTTTTGCGGTCGTATAAAAAAAGAATCTTTTAACATTGTTTAAAATATGCATCCTTGTGCATTCCAGATTTTCTGACCTAAAAAAGGGACGCAACTCCTTGAGGTAACAATGGGGATGAAATTTTTATGTGAGGAAATAATATCAAACATAGTCATAGGTGAAAGTGCAGGAAAAGAAAATTTCAATTATCCAGGAATCAGCAAGCTTTGTCCAAGACTATAAATATCACTCTTTGCTATCTGAGATTTTCTTGTCTTGTAGGCTATGATCTTCCCCCTGGTGTAAGAAAACGTTTTATAGTTAACTCATACCATTGAAAACTCGTACCATGTTAAGTCATACCAAAATTTGCTAACTCGTACCATTGTTAACTTGCACCAAATCTAAGTCATACCATTTTTAACACGAACATTGTTAACTCTGACCAACTTAATTCAATGTGGTTATTTCCATGTACCAAATTTTGGCAAGGGTTACAGAAAATTGGCAAATCTAATTACCTTTCAATAATAAATTCCCGGGAATAAAAGTAGTTAGAAAGGCCGCCCGATTCTGCTTGCATATGACCTCAATCCTAGCGGTCAGATGCCCAGCTATAATCGCCCAGTCGTCTTCACCGAAAACCTATCAGCTTTCCATATGAAGAAGACTAAGCTCAAGTTCGATGAGCCGGCCTGTCTGGGAGCCTGTATCTTGGACATCTCCAAGCTCCTGAATGCACGACTTCCACTTTGTGAGGAAGATATACAGAAGCAAGTCCCGATTGTGGGGATATGAAAATAAAAAAGATTATTGAGCAAGTTCACTTAAATTTTTGTAAAAGAATACTTAAAGTTCGAAGTACAACGCCACTTTTTATGGTTTATGGTGAGCTGGGCAGATAAAGGCTTGAAATTTGAATCAAATTAAGAATGATATCTTTTTGGAATAAATTGTTATTGAATGAATCGATGCTTTGTAGTATTCTTCAGGGCTCACCAAACTGGGCGATTAGGGCGATTAAGTCGCCCTTTTGTGCCTCAAGTCGCCTAAAGTTGCCCCCAAAAGCGATTCCAAGTCGCCGGAGCATTTTGACACTTCTAATTTATAACCCTTTCTATTTCCGGTAACAAGGAAGTAAATTGATGAGATTTCTAATGCTTATTCCTTTTTTTTTGCAAAGCTCAAAGATTGTTTACATCATCTCATAGTTTTAAAATCAAGACCCATTGACTTTGTAGTATACATTTATCAAAAAATTCATTGGAAATTGTCCTAAATATTTACGTTTCAACTACAGTTCAAACCGGAAGTGGTCTATATAAAGAATGTCCACAAACGTAAACAATCTATTTATATCCCTCTAATATTTGGAGAACCATTCAAAAAAGAATGAAGCAGATTAGCAACTGTCTCTTGAGCAAGTGAGTGATAAACTACCCATTTACTAAAGAGGATAAATAAAAGAAAATTTATGTCATGTAAATCTAACCTAAATGCAGGAGCACCTCCAACCATAAGCTTTTGGGTGAAAGAAACATAAAATTGATAAGTAGCTAAAATCATATTTTTTTTATATAAAATCTACATTGTAGATCTTGAAATATCAATTGTATTTTAATGATTAAAACTGATTTATTGCCATTGTTGAATAAGTGTATTTGTAAATCAAATACAAAAGTCACTCTTGAAAATTCAGTTGCGGATACGCGAAAACAAGTCTCCCTGTCATGACCTGAAGTCTCCCTATTTCTACCCTCAGGGAGACTTCAAGTCTCCCTGTTCTTTTGAAGTGTGAAGAGCCCTGATTCTTTATAGATTAATGTTCGCATTGAGACCGGAAAATCATCATGACTTTAAATGGATAAATCATGTTGAAAAAACATTTCATGATATTGGAATGAGTCAAACCTTTATTTCTCAATTTCCAGTTTACGATAAAGGCTTGATAAAACAAATTCTCTGTGATCAGTTCATTCAAAAATGGTTCAGTGAGATGCATAATGTGTCACGTGGTTCATTTTACTGTATGTTTAAATACGAATTTGGACTTGAAAACTATTTAACAAGACTAACTGAAACACACAGAATTTGGATAACAAAAATGAGAACTTCAAATTTATGCTTTCCCATTGAAACAGGTCGTTGGCAAAATATGCGCTTTTGTCATCTTTGTAACTCAAATCTTATAAGTGATGAATACCATTTTCTTTTTTGCTGTACTAATAATGATATTGTCAGACTAAGAGATAAATATTTGCCCCGCTACTACTGTATTTATCCAAATCTTCAAAAAATGTATAAACTATTTTCAATGTGTAATACAGAAATATTCAAGAGACTAGCTGTTTTTCTCACAAAGATAAATGCATTCCTGTAAATTTTTGTCGGCATTTTTTCCTGCTTGTTTCTGCTTTTATACATGGGTTGCGCATCATTTCCAATCCGGATTTGACTTGCATTTAGACGAGGTCATCTGGGGTCAACCGGAGGAAAAATGACATCATCCAACATTGGAGCAAGGGACAGATATTTTTTACCAACGAATCTTACGTTGTTATTCAGCATATGGGTAAACTGACAAAAAAATCCAAGAGGAATATTTCCAACCCACAAAAAACGAAACTTGAATGGAAATGAAGAAATTACTATCTTCGTCTATCAGCGTCTTGGAACCAGTTTTGTACCAGATTACTCATTGTTTGGCTGAAATAATGAGCGATTCTGCAAATGCGCAATCGGTGTATTCAACTTGTATATCATATATTATTATATTTAATATTGTGTGTTTCCATATATAACCTGTTCTGTCATGTTTATTGAAAAAAATATGTATATTGACCTCTTGTTACCAGTCTGTGCCAAAAACTTTTTCATTCAGTAGCCCTAAGGGGCTAGTAAGGTCCCATGTTGTACTAGCCCGAACTGAATTTCACTAGCCCTTACAGAAGATTCTTTGTTAAAAATGTACAATTTTAACTAGCCCACGGGGCCAGTTACTCTATATTTTTACTAGCCCGAGACTGATTTTACTAGTCTCGGGCGTAGGGCTAGTGGCTAAAGGCACAGACTGTGTTACACATATGTTACTGTGTCTGGGTGTTACAAAAAAATGTATCTAATAAAAGTTGAAAAATAAGCTGAAAGTTGTTCACGGATGCCGACCGCTCGGCCTATGAGATCAAGACCGGCGACTTCTATAATTCAAAGTCAAAAGTCAAAAAGCTTTATTTAAAGTCGATAAAAAGATAAAACAGCACAACATAAGCTCCAAGGAGCTTTTTAATTCGACTAAAAAACAAATAACAGTAAGACACACACAAAAACACATTTTACATACATGGAACATTTCTACACGGTTAAGACATAATATGAACTATTTTAGGTGATATACCCAGAGTTCGCGAAAATCGTCGGTCCTGACCGCCAAAAAACGGCTAGGTCCGACAAATTTATTATTCGTTACGGTCCTAATGACCGGCAAAATAAAAAGGTCGTTGTAGGTTACTTTTCTCTCATTGGTTTTTAGATGTATCATTCGGTACTGGTTTCCCAGGCTTTCCGAAATGTGCCGGTCTGATGGTCCTGATTGGCATTTTTGAGTCTGGACCGGCAAATAATTATCCATGTCGGACCAGAGGACTGGCAAGAGATTTCATCTGTCCATTGGTTGTTGCCTCTGTTTATTTGCATGTCAATAGAAAATGTTTCAACCGGTCTTTAAAGTATAACATTCCTTGCTTTCTTTATTAAATTTTTGCTTTAGAATACAAGCTTTATCCAATTTTGACTACGAAATCACAAATGGCTGACTTCCAATTTTGTACATCAGAACTGGAACGGAGAAAACACGATTTTTTTCCGGATTTTCATCATAATGGTCCGGCAAGTTCACTTTCGGTCCGGCAATTTTTCTTGCTTGTAGGACCAAATGACCGGCAGAATTTTTCAACTTTCGGAAAGCCTGGTTTCCGTATTTTAAAACATAAACCAGTTCAAAAAATATGGCTGAATTGGTAAAGTACGTAGTACCGGGTTTGCAACACCAGGGAAGCGTTTGGTGGCTGCAAAGGAACGTACCGAGGAATTAAAATGTCTAAAGATTTGAATCATGAAGGGAAAAAGACGCGAAGGGTGTTTCTCGAACGAATGACAATGTGGGATGGAAGAGAAACTCGCGGTACAAGTATGAAACACAACTAATGTTACGTTCGTATGTACGCTTTGAACTCCGGCAACGCCTGCCATTGTAAATTTGAAAAATAAAAACTAATTTATCTGTTGACAACAAATTAAGACCAAGTTCCAATTGCCTAAGTGTCAAGGATACTCGGGCCACGGAACTAACCGGATCTTCCCTAGTTGGCTACCCATAACGAGTAACTTGTGTCAGTGAAAGTGCTACCTAAATTTAGTGGCAAAACAAGAACCCAAAAGTCCCCTGCCTACATTTCTTAGAAATATCAAAAAGACATATTTTCATGTTAACATGGTTAACAAATTCACAAAATTTTGATGATTGATTAGCTAGAGTATAGTGTAACGTCCAGTGAAGCAATATTTCAGCTATATCAGGAAGTGAACAATTAAATAAATTCAAAAAAGCATAAGTCAAAGAAGAAAGAAATAAAGGTGGAAGGGACAACCAGGGCTAGTAGTTCTGATTGTCACTGGAAAAAATGGTAAAAAGGGTAGGGGCAGGAAATTTAGGTTTCTTTATGACTCCAAGTCAGTGAAAAATTATATACAAGAGGTCTTTATACTACATGGAGCTTGGTATTTCTCCACATAGTTTGTTTTGTGGTCAGCCTTTCCATATTATAACCTGACTACCCATTATAGGCCGGGCATTCCTGTATCAGCCACCTGCATGGTGACGAGCCAAATTTTGCAGTGGGACCAGCAAAACTATTGTAGGACTGACAGAAAAACTGAACTTGCCAGTCCCATGACCGGCAGACCAAAAAGACTTTTCGCGAACTCTGTATACCATCAAAGCCTGTCGCTTTTTTACTATTCATTTTATAATGAACAATTGACAGCTTGTGGTCTATTGTGCTCAAAACACAAGCTTATGTAATTTGTCAAAGCCATGTCATTTGGATTTTTTTATAACAGAAAACATTTTTTGTGTATAAAAAAGATAAATAAATAGCAAAACGGAGCACATGAATAATAATTCAAGACCGTGCAGCTATCATTGGCTTAGCGGATTTAACTTAATTGCTTGGTTCTCAGTAAACCCAGGAATTCAATATCATCTAAATTAGCGTCACCGTCCACGCCGTTTACAAAACAAACCTAGTAGTGTCATGTACCTCTGGGTTTGTACCAGAGGCGTTTCTCTGGATACAGCAGGCCTCAACCTTTGGTAGCGTAAATACTTCGATATTAAGGAACCTGACGACGGACGCCAAGGACGAGGTTCCCCTGGTTTGGGAGATGACTGGTTTGACGACGGACGCCAAGGACGAAGTTCCCCAGCTTTGAAAAATTGCTGGTTTGACGACGGACGCCAAGGACGAAGTTGACCTAGTTTTTGACGATAAAAAGTTACTCAGGTATCAGAATGGCAATATCTCAGCCAAATACTGGTCTAAGCAACATACAGATCTAGTGTGCTGGCTATGCTTCTTCTAGGAGCCACGGCTTCATTTAGCATTTATTTCAGTCAGGACCAATGCTTTCCCCACAGAGCACCTGCTCCGAAACGATATGTTGTTCACCTGTAGCCTCTGCTTAGCTTGGTCATTGCTTAAGCCTTGGTCTATCTCAAGTCACTGCTCTGACCTTGGGTTAATACTGAGCCACTGCTCTAACCTTGGGTTAATACTGAGCCACTGCTCTAACCTACACTGACCACTTCTTACTTGGATCCTTGCTGATCGTTTCTGGCCTTCTTGGCAACGGGTCATCAGATTTCAAATTTCAGACTGACTAGAAACTGAAGAACATTCATTTATATACCTCAACTTGGACGAGTCTATCTACTTTGGATAATATCAAAAGTCTTTATTGCCAAAATGTTTGTAAAGCACACCATTTACTATAAACAAGCGTCTAAAAGATGTCACTAAATCTTTGCAAATACTGATTGGAATATAACTGCCCTAATGTGACACTGTCTACTACTATCGATAGAAACATGTGAACAATCTAAGAATAGCTAAACCGAAAGTATTATCTAAGACCTTATACTGACGTACATTTTGACTAACTAAATTGTATACTGATACAAATAGCATATTTCCATAAAGATAAAGCCTATAGGATACTTTTTGAGTGATTAACTAAGCCAGTAATTAATTAATTTACGCATGTATCATGTGTATTCTCACCTTTGTTTATCCCGGTGAACGGTAATAACAGTAAAAGGGAAAGAAACTATCTGTTACTGTACGATCTGAAACAGTCTAAAAATATAGAAAATCATCACATTAGTAAATTTTTAGTCTCAAACGCGGAATCAATATGAATTCGTAAAGGGAATTCAGAATTACATAATAGGCGTGTCAAATAGGCAAATTCCCACAATAAATAATGGTACGAGTTCCCGTTGGTACAAGTTGAATATTGTACGAGTTTGCATTGCAACGAGTTAACTTTTTGTGGTACGAGATGACATAATTATTATTTGGTACGAGTTTGCATGGTACGAGTTATGCTCGTTTCCTAGAAAACCAAGTAGCAAAAAATGCAATATAATTATATCACCTGTGTGTAACCCTCGTCATCGACGTCTTTTATAATATATGACGTGTCAGTATGTAAATCTGCTTCAATATATGTGTCATCATCTAGTTCATATTCTTTTAAGGGTTTTCCATTTACAAATACTGAAAACGCAAATCTGGTGTCCATGTTGGCGGGAAATGTTTTGAATCGACGGAGGAAATGAGTTGCATCCCTTTTTTGGAAAAAGGTAGATTATGTCATGCGTTCCCGTATCCACGCCGTAGACGATTTTCAGGTCAGTTTAGAGGATCCGACAATTCTGTCATTTTTACAGCTATACAAGGACTTGCAGTGCGTCTTTTTACTCAAATATACTCAAATAAACTCAAATAAACCCAAATATACATAAATATATTAAAAAAAAACAATAATTAGTCTAGGATATAATAATAATAATATCAGTTATAACATTTAATGTGCATTTTTTCCAAATAATTCAAATATGATGTTGTTGGTCGTCATATATTGCCGAAGACTTACTTGTCAAACCGACTGGACATTTATTTTTTTTTATTGATATATTTTAACTTTTGACTACTGTTCAAATGTGGCGGAATGTTAAAAAAAACGTCAAAACACAAACGCCAAATTTAGAAAAACAATGCTCTTTTCACGCGTTTTTGCAACTTGCGTACCCCGCAGATAAAATAGTGGTCTATTTCAGTTCGGACCTTTATACATTTTTGAATAATCCACGTAGCTATAAAACTATGTAAAAAGGAAAGACATGACCTAAAGAATAAACAAAATGAGTTTATTTATATTTCCATGAAAGTTTAATTATGATAAGGTAAAAACGAAAATATTAAGGTGCAATACGTCGTTTTCGAGATAACGATCTACTACGGGAAAACATACTTATTTTAGCACTTTGTCACGTGATAATAGTGACGTTGCGGTGCTTGACGTCTTCCGCTTCGTACTGATTGTAAATAACAATATCTTGTTGGATAAGTTCCACTTATATAATGTTGTTAAAAGTCGTATTTTTTTCATTCTATTTTATTATGAAGCTTGAAGCTAAGAACCGCAGTAACATGACTGCACTGTCTGCAGGATAACACAAGATTTTTATGTTTGGAAGTGAACTTCAATTTCGTGGCATTTGATGGTCGATTGAACTGGAAAAAAATCTTTAAAAAAGCTAAAAATAGAAATCACGTCATTCAGAACAAATACTCATCTTCACGGGGAAAGTAAAATTCCCTTGTGTAACAAATTAGGTAGGCTTTCTAAGGCGCATTGACGTTGTGTGTGTTGGAAATGCATTTAACCGGAAATGTGAGTGAACCTGAAAACGCCGGGAACGTCATAAAAGATGTTACGTCATTCCGGGAATGAAGGGATCTCGAAAACGACGTATTTTGGTAGTCATGTAAGCTATACGAGATACCATTAATGGATTGATTCCTATAAATTCAAATTTTGACTGCAAGCAATGATGATCAGATATCGGCCCAATAATATTTTTAGCGATTTTATCAACTATATATATATTTCAGTTTTTTTAGTACGAATTTTTCTGTTGCTTTGTATATTGAAGGTTATTTGAGTTTATTTGAGTATATTTGAGTTTATTTGAGTAAAAAGACGCGCCCCAAGGACTTATGCATTATACGTCCTTGAGCTATAGTTTGAGTTTTGAAACCACTATATATATATTACGTATAGTAACATGTGGAAACACAATATCTCGTTATGAAAAGGGACCAAATCCCAAAATAAAACACTTTAAGAACACCACAAAATCAAAATGTTGTAGATGAAGCACATTCATGAATAATGAATATGAAGAGCTAAACTGCAGATGACAGGGTGTTCACTTGGAGGTCCGCGTTGTGACTGATAAAGACAAATGATAATGCAGAGGTTTGAGAGAGCTAATATGGTAAACAACCAGAGGCTCACATGAGCCTGTATTGCTCACCTAGCAACCTTCAGCCTCTGGGCAAAATTTTAAAAATAGGTAATCGATGATTACGAAGTTGGCCTCATTGTATGGCACATTGTCACAATAAACCAATTTTTGCCTGGACGCTGACTTACTATCAGAGATGTATGCATCAGAGATCTTAATATCTAACGGAGACCTGAACTCATCCAGATCTTGAATGTAATTTAATCAAGCTGAAGATATAGGTCAAATGGACCTTATTTTTGCTGGAAGCTGACCTACCACAATTAGATGCATCTACATGCAAGGTTAAATGGTCCATGTACTGTACAGTTACTGAGATAAGAACTCGGAAGTAAACCTAAATGTAAGTCAATTATACAGAAAATATAGGTCAAAGTGATCTAATTTTGCCTGGATGCTGACCTACCATCAAAGATGCATGCACATGCAAGGTAAGATGATTCTATCGTGTACAATTACTGAGATATGAACTTGGACCTAATATTGAATGAAAGACAATCAAATATACGTCAAAAGGACAAAACTTTCTTGGAATGATGTGAGATAACCCAAGCCACACCAGTATGCAAAGTTTCATGACCCTTTCCTCCATAGTTGCCAAGATTTATACCTAAATGCGGACAGAGACATGGATTTTCCTCAAAATTGCAAGGCTAATTAGATATTGACATGGCAAACATGTTATCAATTTACTTCTAACCTCTATCTTTTATAGTTTCGGAAATAAATGAGGGGGGGGGGGTGACACGGTTTTGGGAAATAGGAAAAGGGGGTCAAAAATTTAGGGAAATGGGAAAAATTATCCAAAAAATTAGGGAAGTGGGAAAGCACAAAAATGTGGGAAATGGGAAATTTAACTACCTTAAAAAATAAAAAAAAAATGATTAAAAATCAAAAGTGGTCGTATTTTAAAGGTCTGTTATCACAAGATAAACTTCTTGGTTGTTCCTGTGGGTTCTTATAGTTTGGGTTGTAAAATCTTCTAGTTTCTGTTAGGCTCTTTCAGACATCACTGGCTATAGATTTGCTATAGATTTGGTAGATAGAGAGATTTATTGAAGAAAATGAAATTATTCCCACAGAAAGAACTATTAAGAAACGCACAAAGCACAGAAATGATGACAAAGAAGGACAATGAACATGACGCTATTGTCACCATGTGATAAATCCTTTTAGCAGGCAACGGCGGAAGACCTCCTCCATAATAAAGAGTCTATTTTGCTTGATCATATTTTATTCACTATCATTGACTTGAGTGAGCATTGACACTAACCTAAATAGTCATGTTAATGAGTCTAATCTTCATGATATCCTCTTGTTTATCCTGAATGGATATTTTTTTCGGCCCTTGGACAAAATAATAATGACGCTTGATAAGGTTAATCACGTATCCCAAACTTTCTGTCATTCCTGTCTGTCTATTCGTCATAATGTTTTTCAGCACAATTCCTTTCATACTACTCAGCAGAACTTAGAACTTAATGAAACTTAGTATGTAGCAAGCACCACATGTAGTTGTGCATATTACATTTTATCATACTACTGACATAAATTTGACCAAACATGGCAGGAAAGATGTATGGAAACTCCTTTACAAAAAGTACTCATGTACGTCATTACGACCCGTTTGAAATATGACCACCGGTGCATAGCATAGTTTAACATTGGACCCGGTCGGAAAACACCATAAGTTCACCTGGCTATAGCCAGGGTGAATTTTTGGCCTTCACCTTTCGTCGTCCGTATAAACATTTCATTGAAAGATCTTTGTCTTTGAAACTTTTGGGCCAGTTGAAACCAAACTTGGCCACAATAGTCTTTAGATGGTCCCCTGCAAAATGTTGTTTTTTTATAGGTACATGGCTATAATCAAGATGGCCGCCAGCAGGGAACATAGTTTTAACATTGGCCCCTATGGGAAAACACATTCAAAGATCTTCTCCTCTGAAACTACTGAGCCAATTGGAACCAAACTTGGCCACAATAGTCCTTGGGTGGTCCCTTGCAAAAGGGTGTTTTTCAGGTCAGCGCGATATCCAACGTAATTAGCTCTCTATATTTTTTATTGTCGTATTTCAAAAAGTATGTTTGTTCTCTACCTTTAACAATGTACTTATATCTCTGTTCACCGTTCTTATGAGAGAAACATCTATGAATTAAATCTTTCAGCACAGATTTCAGTTGTTCATGAGAAATGGTAGTATATAAGTGCTGAGAAATCAAAAGTTTAAAAGCTGTTACAGTGTGAAAATGACCTAGAGTTCAAGATGTAAAGCACATCTTTAGTTTTTCAACATTCACATTACGTTAATACCGCTTCTTGAAAAGCAAGTATCAAAATATATTTGAAGGCCCTCTTTTACAGCTGTCAAGATGGAGGTTAACAGCTTAGAAATAGGTTTTGTAGAACATTTTGCAGATCTAGTGGTATACCATTGTTTGTATAGGCATTAGTTTAATTTGTGTATCCAGTACAAAGAGTGGAGATTATTGTCCTCATCCTTGGTCGAAATCCCAAAGGAAAGCAAAATACACTTATGACTGAAATATCTCCCCCTTAGACAGCGTAGTACCTGTGTAGGATGGTTTGTCCTAAAAATTACCAATTCCGAGTTCTTTCCTTAAACAATCGCTGTAATTACTTTTACAGATAAAAATTATGTTATCATGGCCAACAATCAACGACAATCGATAATGCGCATGCGCTACTTTATCAGTATTTATCGATACAAAATTTGATATAGAATATATAGAGAAATTTTCAATTTTATCAAATCAAACTTTTGTATCTTATTTGCCAGTATTATAATTCCTATTACCGAAAAGTATATCAAATGTACTTTAGTNAAATTGATGTTGATTTAGTTCTCATTGACCCATGTAGCTGATTGGTTCGTTTTTGGATCATAGACATCACAACCTTAATCCACCCCAAAAGAGAATCCAGGTCTTTATCTCATTCCCGCTCAATCTATTTTATGGCATAGTCTTCTGTAGCATCCATAAAATGTTTAAAATTTTGTTCCCAGTTGATGTATTATAGTGCACAGAATTTAGGTCCCTTTGTAAGGATATTTTCCTATGATGGAAGAACTTGTTATGCCTAATTTTAACTTATGACATGTGGGCAAATAAAACTGTTGATGTTATTGGTTTTTCAAAATGTAAAAATTTGGGAAATAGGAATAGCCACAAAATTGTGGGATTTTGGGAAAAAAGGGCCAAAAAAATGTGGGAATTGGGAGAAAAGGTAAATGGGAGGGCAGACCCCCGTGTCAGTAGTTAACTATGGGGGAAAATCTGCGGTTTTCAAAAAACGTTTTTTGAAAACATGCGGCTTTTCCCCATAGTTAACTACTGTCTACGGGACTAACGAGAAAAAACAAACATGTAAGATTTGTTATTCACTACAGTTGAGACGGGTAAAACGGGCTAGATTCTTAGTTCACTCACATTTTTTACGTTGCTTGCGGTTTAAGCATCTCATAAGTTACATAACACGGGTTATACATAACACTGACGTTCTTTGGTTCTATACTTTTGATTCCTATATGTTTCTAATAAATCTGATAGATCATGACCAGTTACTCTCTCTATAACGAATATATTGCTAAAAGGATAATATAAATATACGATTTCCCCTTGAATATCAAGTATTTCGTAAAAACCATACACCTTTGTTTTTATTTTTTTTAGATTGGTCAAATCATATGCAAGCATTTTTTTACCTGATTTTTATGATGAAAGTCAAACATTATTACTTACCACAACGGTTATGCACCCTCCTACCTAAAATACACTCAAAATTTTTAACCTATTAATATTCGGGTTATAAAAAATGACAACGATTCCCGTATATTTTTCAGAAAAGTCTAATACGAATAATTTTAGAACAATACAAGGAGCAAAAAATATGACGAGTGATTTTTTCCGCTTACTCGTCGTGGGCCCGTCCGGGTCAGGCAAGACGAATTTGCTAATGCACCTTTTATTTAAACCCTTATTGTATTACGACAAAATTATTCTTTACGCAAAGAACTTAGAACAACATTACTA
>MJUU01006264.1:8154-18671 GCA_002080025.1 Modiolus philippinarum
GACTTGGTACCGGCACTAGCAAAAGCCAGCGGTAGGGTTAAACCGGTTTATGGGCACCCAAACATCCCCTTTATCTGTCCCGTTTCCCTATAGTGTAATAAATATACGAATAAAACCCAATACAAGTAGACTACTAACTCCATGACCACAATCTTGAAAGGAAAGAAAAAAACAATACGTAATTTGGAAAGATGGGTCAAGGGGTGCTCGCCGCTAAACTGCCGGCTAGTTCAAAGAGCCTAGTCTGCTGGTGGAACACTGTCGAAGAAAAATCAAACTCAAAACTTCCCGAAGGGTTTGTTCAAGAATCATCATAAATTTCAGTAGACATCGGCAGTATCAGTGAAAGGCCAGTGTGTGTGAAAAATTTTCAGGCCATTAGGTCTCAAAGCTAATTTAACGGATGCAAGCAGTATATCTTGTCGATATCCCCTATTACGTAAAGAATGTAAGTTACGTCCCAGCTTTTCTGGATTTTTAATCAATTTCTTGCATTTTTTAACAACATTTCCGTAAAAACGAGGATTAGAAATGCCCTTAGTAATAAGCTGTTTACGAGTGACGCCATATTTAGATATCAAATGTTCATATCTATTATAAAACTTCTTAAATGTATTCAACAACTTATGAAATCTGTAACCCTGTTGTAAAAGTTTGGCTGTGATAGTAAGGTTACGTTCATTAAAATCGTCAAGAGTAGAACAAACTCGTGAGAATCATACCAGTTGAGAAATATACACCCCGTAGGATGGAGCAAGAGGGATGTCGCCGTCAAGAAAAGGGAAATTAGTTATAGTGAAATCAAAATCATTCCGTTTATCATATATTTTAGTTTTTATTTTACCAGAGTCAATAATGATAGTTAGATCCAGAAAAGGGCAGTATTTTGAATCATTGTTAGCTTTATTTAATTTTAGTTGTTGCGGGTAAATAATGTTTACATAATCTAAAAACTTGGGATTATCAATAGTAAGGATATCGTCAATATACCTGCTGTTATCATTGAAAATAGAAATAAGTTTATCACTGTTTGGTATGGTTCCGTTTTGAAGTTTTTTCATGAAGTCTCGTTCGTAACAGAAAAGGAAAAGATTAGATTCAATTAGAGAATTACAGGTGCACAATTTGTACCCATGGGAATACATATGACCTGTTGATAAATAGTGTTGCCAAAACGAACAAAAATATTGTCCAGCAAAACATTTAGTGCATTAATCATATCATCACATGTCCAGGAACAATGATTATTGTAGGTAATATTAGAGAAGAATCCTTGCTTTTTGTTAGAGCAAATGAACTGCAGACCAGAAAATTTAAAAGACCATTTAATAAGTTGTCCCAATTTAGATTTAATCAAATCATGTGGAAGGGTAGTATAAAATGTAGAAAAATCATAACTGTCAATAGATGAGACTGGTCTTTGAATTGATTGTAGTTTATCTAAAACTTCAATAGAATTTTTTACACTCCAAAAGTTATTTACACCAGAGTTTTGATAAGTTTGTTCACAGTATTTAATAACCAACTCCTTTATACAAGTAAGTGAACTAGTTCAATGGATGGATAAATTAGTAGTAGAACACTTACTAGATGCAGAAATAAAACGATGTTTAAAGGGATTTTTGTGAAGCTTCGGAACCCAGTACATGGTAGGTAAGATGTTATCTTTAGGTGGAACTTTAAGCATATCTGTATCCTTATAATGTTGTTTGGTAAGTGTGTTTTCGTCCAAATTGGTGCGTTTAAAGTGTCTGACTTGTCCAGTTCGTTTTGTTGAACATCGATGTAGTATTTCTTTCAGACAATAGCAACGTTGTTAGAAGCCTTGTCAACGGGTACAAACACATATTTTTTTACCAAGTTGTTCACTTTGCATTTCAGAATTGGATTTGATTAAATATCAAATGGGGGAGCGGGGGTATATATCAGTGAGCTTTGCTCACAGTTTTTCTAGTTTTAAATTTGATCTCACCGACTAACACTTTCTCCTATAACCAGTGTATAATAATTTGTTCTGGTAACTGACAATTTCTTTGCTTCTCGGGCCTTAAAACCATTTCTTTCAGTTTTCAGAAGTTTAATCACAACGAGACTGAAAGCATCTCAGTTATCTAGTCAAACAAGGTAAAATGATCGGTTTTGATATCATATTTTATTGTTAGACATTGAAAATCGAATGCACTAGCGCATAGACAAATATGAAAATGATGTTTTACGTGTTGAGTTGCCATTAAGTACTTGAACCTAACGTTATCTTTTGGGACAACTCAAGACTTTGAAAACCTATTGAGTTCATCATAAAATTTCGATGAAATTTTATCTACCTGAAAATAGATTAGCAACTAGACAATTATTGTAATATCAATTGTAAACTAAACAGTCTGATTTGGTTTTCAGACACTCAGTCTACAGTGCCGACCATTGCGCAACCCTAAGTAATAAATGGTGGAAACAGATTAATAATGATTTAATAACTTGTTCCCGAATCCTGTAAATGGTTCACATGAAAGTTTGATTATGTGTATTATTATATATATGTATTGTATTGTATTTTTATTTTGTCAGTTATGGTGTACTTGTTCATGTGAGAATTTCAACATTTGGCTTTCTTGTTTTGAAAAAAATAAACTATTTGTCTTGCCATCTGTATATATATTGCCCACATCTCTCGATTTTACTTGCCAAGTTCTTACAATCAACTCGATGAGTGCCCAGTGATCATTTAAATGTTGTATTGTCCATTGGTCCCTCTGTCGGGAAAAGGATGCCAGTGATTGTAAGAGTACTTTGCCCGATAGACGACCCCGCATCCATGACAAAATGGATACATGGATTTAGCGTTGTTCAACATTTAGCAAGTGAATTCCGCTCAAAGCGGTGGTAGGGGGCCGTCTTGAACTTACTATGAGGTAAGAGTGTTTGCTCTTTATTGAAGGCCCCGTAATGACTACAAGTACATCGCCAAACGAATACCGAAGCAAGAAAAGGAAAGGGGAAATTATAAAATCATAAATCCAACATCACTGCAACTCACAGCAACAAGAATTGAGACAGTATGACAAAGACAAACAAATAAACAAAAATGAACAAGAACGCCATAAAACTAAAGCACTAAATTAAAGCACTAGCAGTGTAAACCCCTATAAAAACTGAGGTATCATCAGGTGCTCCGGAAGGGTAAGCATGATCTGCTCCACGCGTGGCACCCGTCACACTGCCGGTGAAAAGTCCGGTTTTGTCACAGTCGGTGTTAGTCAGTCCGGTAACAAACTCTGGATCTACCCAAAAATATCTGTTCTCATTTGTGAAACAGAAACATTGTAATGGTCCGTCAAATCATGGTGACGACCGTAAAACTTCTGTAGTGACGATTGCAACATTGACTGAACATACAAGATGAAGAACAACAATGAAAGCGTTGAATTTACTTAACCTTACCATGTATTTATACGGATTTTGTCCCATATACACTTACATGATAATTGGATTCTAAAAGAGTAATGGAATCCAAATAATATACTAGTATTATAACTAGAGGCTCACTTGAGTCTGTTCCACTCACCTGGTGATTTGCTTTATTCATTGTCATCAAAACACATAATCATTCATACTTTACATCAGTTCACCAGATGTTACAGTTTTTGAGAAGATATTCAGACATAATTTGACATCATGGATGGGGTGAAACATAAAAATAACAAAGGGGACTACCCAAGAAATATTGTAATCAAATTTGATTAACATTGTTCAAGTTGTTCCAGAGGAGAAGATCTTAGAATGCTTTCCCACAGGGTCACTATGTTAAGCTATGAGCGCTGCTGGAGGCCATCTTGGATGTGGTACGAGCATAAAAAATCACAAACTTTGAAGAGGGGCACACAAGGACTATTGTGACCAAGTTTGGTTCCAATTGGCTCAGTAGTTTCAGAAGAATTTTTTAATGCTCCCATATCGTCACTATGTTAAACTATGTTTATTGCTGCGGCCATCTTGAATGAGATTCGAACATAAATAATCACAAGCTTTGAAAGGGGCCATCCAAGGACTATTGTGACCAAGTTTGGCTCCAATTGGCTCGAGTCGGTATTTTCAGTGGAGAATATCCTCAAATGCATTTCCCAAATGCATAGTCCCTCTGTTAAACTATGTGCCGCTTGGCGGCCAACTTCGATGAGGAAGAAACATAAAAATCGAAAACTGTGAAGGGGACCACGTAAGGACTATTATGACCAAGTTTGGTTCCAACTGGCTCAGCAGTTTCAGAAAAAGGACTTTGAATGCATTTCGTATAGGATCCTATGTTGAACTAATATTCGAACTGGCGGCCATCTTGAATGAGGTACAAACAAAATTCACAACCTTCAAAGGGGATCATCCAAGGACAATTTTTTCTAAGTTTTGTTCCAATTGGCTTAGTAGTTTCAGAGAATAAAATCTTTGAATGCATTTCCCATAAGGTCCCTTTGTTAAACTATTTTCCAAATTGGTGGCCATTTTAGATGAGGTAAGAACCTAAAAACGAACATAAAAATCACGACCTTTGAATCAGTCCAAACAAGGACTTATGTGACCAAGTTTGGTGCTAATTGGCTTCGTAGTTTCAGAGAAGATTTTTGAATGCATTTCCCCTAGGTTCATTGCTTAACTAAATTCCCTGCTTCCGGCAATTAGGATGAGATGCAAATCTGTTGGCTGTATGCAGAAATTGTAGTCCCTGATAAGCTGAACACTTTTACAATTCAAACTTGACTTCTGTCTCAAATAGTTTTTGAAATAAAGGTAATCGTGAAAATTCAGAGAAAGCGGCAATAACTCCTATATTGGTAGTCAGATTTTTTCAAAATTGCAGGACATGTAGATCGTACTATGCTGACCAATTTAGTTATTGAAACTTTACCTCTATCTTCTATCATTTTCAATATATGAGATGAAAAGTAAAGAAAAACGAAAATTTAACGAAAAAGGGGCACTAACTCCAAGACGGATATTCTCTAAAATTGCAGGTTGTGTAGATCTCATCATACAGATAATTTTACCACGTGTTAGATTTTTGATATCTGTTACTTGTTATAGTGTTTTGCAATTTACCCCTATGTTCTATGTTCACGAACTTAAAAATGCATACCCTAGTTATGATTCAGAACAAGTTTGGTTGATATTTGCCGAGTATTTCCAAAGGGGAAGATCTTTGAAGTTTGAGTTAACTGACGGACGGAGGTCAAACGCCGAGTGATGGCAAAAGCTCACATGGGCTTTGGTCAGGTGAGCAAAAATGCCTCTAAAAGATAAATGGAGTCTTAAACAATTACTCTTTCAATAATCAACAAAATATAGGGCGTACCCAACTCAAGCAATACGATATAATATATTATTATTGCGTAATGTTTTTCAAATTGGCATAGTTATAAATCCGAGGTGAGTCATGTTGGTCTGAGGCGCCAGCCGAAGGCCAATTTGACTTACCAAGTGATGCACTACGGGATTATTTTATTCTAATGTTTTTATAAAGAGAGACGATAAATCAAGAAATATTATGAGAAGCCATATTGGAATAGGACAATATGGAAAAAATCATATTTGCATACTTTGTCATTCATAATGAATTGGCACTTTTAAAAATATTAAGTCAAATACACTTCAGTTAATTAATAAAAGGAGTTATTCACTGCACGTTGCAAATTACGCATACCTGACATGCGTCATGTTTCCCTTGCTCCCAACCAGAACATATCATGTAGGGTGTAATCTGTCCAACAAGACCCTCTGTATTGTTACATGTCTTCCTGTCCACTATCGGCATATCCGTTTGCTTCAGTACGTCATCCTTTCCAGTACCTATATAAGATAAATTATTGCTTATGATGTGGATGTTTTTCTAAGATCATTGTACATGTGCAACTTGCATGAACTTATAGTTTTTATAACGAGAAAAAATGTATATCGCTGGATATCAACTCGAGTTATGTAATTTCAAAATATAATAATCGAGACTATGACAAGTTCATTATATTTGAAATTACATAACGAGAGTTGATATCCAGCGATATACAATAAAACTATTTCTCTTATGATTTTCATAAAATAAAATACAGTGATATTTAGTGCCGAACTGCTTTTAACAACACTGTTACTGGGCAACGTTAATCACGGCCAACGAGATCTCAAGTGGTCCAATAGAAACGTCGAAAAAGTGATAACACATCATGCGTGATGTGCTATTACTTGTCGCTCGACCAATCAAATTCCCGTGAAAGAGATGCAACAAGTTCATATCTATCTCCAGCTTCAAAGTCTCGTTGTGTACCAGAAATAGCTATTCGTGCAATGAATAGGTAAGAAAAGTGAATAATAAAAGAAAACAAATTACACATTACAGGCAAAAAAGTCTGATAATTACCGTCTTCAACAGTTTACAAAAAATTCACTGGGCTTATGTGGGAAGTGATCAAAGCTTAAAATATTTACGAATAACTTAAACGTTAGGCCTAAGAGAAAATACCTGTGTTTCCGGTAACATACACTTCAAAATTAGGGTCGGTAGGTAGGCATTTTTTTTTTTATTTTTCCAAAACTTTTTACATAGACATATAGAGAGTAATTTCTGGACTTTAACAGTGCTTCTTTAAAAATTGCTAAAAAAAACTTTAGGGTAGGCATTTTTAGCCCCAAAAATCTAGGGTCGGTCGGGTTACCGGAAACACAGATTTTTTTTTATTCCGCCTTATGTCAGAGCAAACTTCAGGAAGATCAAACCAATCTTTTCAGCGACTTTTCCATCTTAAATACTAGTATTCAGCTTATTGCAATTCTTTTAAGAACTTAAATTACCCTGCATCAAAATGATTTCATTTTCTACCATGTAATATTACAAAATATTTGAAACTTTCAAGCTATGATAAAATCAACTTACCCCTTGTATCACCCCATCCAACAACTGTACAGGAATCTCCAACTTCCGGTTCCTTGGTAGGTAGACAGACTGGCGAAACGTATTGATTAATTTTCATTGGTTTATCAAATTTTATCAAGCTTATGTCTCTGTCCATTAGATTACTCGTTGGATTTGGAAATGAAATTATGTTGCTTATTTTACGGATCTGATTATTCGATTCATTTCCGAATTTGTTGTGTCGACCACCAATTGCTTGCCATTTTGTTGCATCATTGACACTATGAAATGAATTATCAGATATAAAGAAAGTAAAATTAAAAAAAAGATACTGATTTCTACAATTATACTGAAAAATCACACTTTTCATCACTTCTAATCTATTTTTTTTTAAATTTCTAACTGAGTGTTCTGTGACTAACAGATGAATGGTTCAGTCCTTGAATGCCATTCCGTCTATCACAGATTATTTTAAAGGAGCAACTGGAAGATACATGTACGTCTTTATTTAAATTCATTTTAAATAATTGTATATATTATTGTTTGAGGTGATCGAAAATATCGGTTCCTTAACTGCAATAAGGGTCATCGTTAGCCTGCATGTTTTAATCCTACAAGATCAACAGCTAACATTGAATATGATTAGTGCAATTTCAAAGACTTACTGCCTGAGGTTGACATGCAGCTCTTTAAACTATAAGGAAGAATATAAATAAATGAAGTTGGAAAATCTTTTTTATCTACAAATGTACCCGACTCTACCGACCTATCAATAGTTAGTGTAAGTCAACAATTTGGTATTCCAATACTTTTATAGTAAGGGAGAAACCATTTGATATTTATGGGGGGTGTGGTCGAATTTAAACAAAAAGGCAGGACGGTTACCTATAGCAAAAAAAATCCAGGATGACTATGCGGGTTAATCCAGGAGAGGCTTGGAACAAAAATAAAAAGCCAGGATAGAAGTTACACACAAAAAAATATCCAGGATGATAAATTTGACCATAGCCCCCCCCCCCCCAAAACATAGTAATGAAATGGTTGCTCCCTAATAATTTTACCTTTGTTGTGAATAACTTGTGTTTGATTTTGAGTTCTTTTGTTAGACGCATTTTTTTTATTTGTGTTATTTCTGATTGTCAAATTTCCAGTTATGCGTCTTCATATGGAGATGACAGTTTCCAGTTATGCGTCTTCGTATGGAGACGACAGTTTCCAGTTATGCGTCTTCGTATGGAGACGACAGAAAAACACAACTTTTTATGAAAATGAAAAAAAAAAATTAAAGTTAAAAAAGAAAATACATATAATAAGTACCGATTTTTATGACACGCCCGACTTTAAAAATCTACACTAATATGCATCTTCTGGCCATTAAATAATAGTATCATGGTCTTCATCGAAATCAATCAAATATATATAGTTATAACTAATATCACATTTAAAAATAAAAAATCTCAAATATACATGATATTCATAAAATATTACTCACAACATGAAGCAATGGCTAGCTGTCATTGCATATAGTGGTGATATCAATGATGCTCCACACTGATGAACATACTTTCCACTGCCTTGGTCATCAACACGAAGCTGAACCGTCCAAGGCCAGGAGTGGGGAGTTGCCTCTTTACCTCCAACTATTCTGACCTCTGACGGGATAGGTGAGATGGCCTGGATGCCACATTGTGAATCTGTAATATTCTGAAGTTCTGCTGTACCTATGAATTGTACAAATTATTATACCTCATGTGAAAAGATGGACAACAGGAAACATCTACGATGGCTTAAAATTATAATTACATGCCACAATCTGCAAAGGAACTACACAGGAAAAACACGAATAAGAAAAAAAACAAAAGTAAACAACGATAGGAACTCAAGACAGCCAAACTTGGTACCGGGACTACAAAAGGCAGCGGTAGGGTTAAACCGGTTTATGGGTACCCAAAACTAACTTTTATCTGTCCCGTTTCCCTATAGTTGAAAAACATACAATTTTTCGATAAATTTACTTTTTTCACATTTGTCACAAACAGACTATTTACCGCTCAATAGTTTTCAATGACTGTTGACTGGTTATGAACTATTCACTGGTCATTCAAGAGGACGGTAGACTATTGAACTATTTACTGGTCATTCAAGAGGACGGTAAACTATTTACTGGCCATTAAATAGGACGATGAACTATTCACATTGATACCTTTAATGTTCGATTTCGATACAATAAAACACTTATATTTACTGCCTACTCGAACAATAGCAAGTTTATGGTTGCCCTCGACACCAATTTTTTCCACCCGCTTCGCGTCGGCAAATAGTTGTATCTCGGGAAACCATGAACTTGCTATTGTCCTCATAGCCAGTAAATAGGTGTATATTATTTTTGTAAATATTGCTGAAGTGTGTAACCATTCAATACTTATTTTAGACAAGGACAAAGTTCAAAGTACCATTATGTTTTAATAATGTAAATAAACAAATTTTTTGCGACGACCTATTTTCGGGAATCATCATTTTTTATTCTTAAGCGGCAATTTATTTTCGTGGAAGTACATTTCACAGGACAGCAAACAAAGACGTAATTTTGCGATATTTTCTTTCTCGCCAATTTAGCGAAAATAAGTCACTCGGAATTAAAAGTTGATTTGAATAAGCTGTATTGCCTTGTTTATCCTCCGGAATCAAGTAAAGTGACCAGCAGTAGCGTTATGACATCCCAAAGAGGGTCACGTGGATATTTCACACCTCCAAATTGTGATCAAATTTAAGACGCAAATTAAAGTACAAAATATTTTATCGGCTTCCGGATAGTTTCGTATCTCAGCACTGTTATTGGAAACACTTGAGTACCTCTCTTAACATGAAAAAATATCATATGTATTATACTTTTATCATATGTTTAGTAATAAATACAGACGTTCTGAATATGTGATACAGTGCATGGAGTTAATTCCGTATTCACGCTATGACGTCATACCCTTTATCGCATACCCTTTATCGCATGGCTTATCCTTTATCACACACCCTTTATCGCATGGCTAACCCTGTATCATACCCTTTTTCCAAAAAAAAAAAAATTCAATTTGACTTTAGAAAAAAATTGAGGGATAAAAAAAATTTGGGGGGTAAAATTTTTTTAGGTTGTAAAAAATTTTCTTTGTGGGGGTAAAAAATTTTGCGGAGAGTAACAAAAATTTGTTTGGGGATGAAATTTTTTGTGAGGATTATATATAATTAGTTAAAAAATTTAGCAACACTTTTTTTCCTTTACATGCAATAGATTTTATTTCAACCACCTCCAGTGCTTTCCGTCCATTTTGAAATTTTCTTCATACATGCATTTTCTCTTGCCAATTTTTTACAGTATTTTTGGGATTAAGTAGTCCTCTTTTTAAATATATGATAAACTGTATAATACATGGCAAAATCCGTATCACATGCCGTATCATCCCTCGACCAATATCATCCCTCGGGCCAAAGGCACTCGGGCTGATATTGGTAACTCGGGATGATACCGCATGTGATACGGATTTTGCCATGTATTATTCCCTATGTAATGTCATAAATGTAGATGCATATGTATGGAACGCCATGACTGTCTTACGTAGTGTATAATCATTTTACG
>MJUU01006265.1:24117-43817 GCA_002080025.1 Modiolus philippinarum
GCTTGCTACAAGGGTTCTTTAACGTGCAGGAAGCGTGGCATTTCTTCCAACACGTGGACCTGAGTTTACATCCCATCCGAAAGATGGGTTGTGTATTTATTAATCCCGCACAACCACGGAATGGGTCCTATTTCTATATCCCGGGACCCTCGGGGTCAGCCTCCGTTTAGGAGGGGTCACACCCCGCAAGCCGGAGATACTGGGTCCTATTTCTATATCCCGGGGTTCCCTCGGGGTCCTCTGTTAGGATGGCTCATACTCCAAGCTCAGAGGATGCTGCGGGCCTATTCTTCAGCCGGGACCGCGCACGGCGGGCGGAAAAAAGAAGAACAATTTAAGCTTAGTCCTATCACGCCAACGGGGACGATTTAGCACCAGACTCTACCGTCACCCCCGTAAATGGATTGTTTTTTGCACTGTTTTATCAGTTAGACTGTTACGTACAAGGAACATTGATTAGTAGTAGTAATACGTGTTACCCTTATAAAAGTTACATAAAAACGCTCCTCGGATATGGCCAGGATGCTTAGACCTCACATCTTTCAAGTATGCTTTTCTATAAGGACCGCAGTGGACATGTGGATTCAGTGACAACTAATTCCGGAGCGTACGAGAGAAGGAAATTCATTGCTAATTCCAAGACTGTTGATTTACAGGGACCGCTATTCCACGAATTATTTCAAATGGATCGATATTTATTGAACATGACTGATGTTTTGTTGAAATTGTTCAGAAGTAAACCGGGTTTCTGTTTATGTGTGATGACGAAAACCAGAATTTTGATATTGTTATAGAAGACATTATGATCAAATGTGCAAAGATTAAGGTTAACCCGCCATAATATATGCTCACTAAATTGCGTTACAGCATTCCAATGCAAAGTATCCATTTACCAAAAGCACAATCAAACATCTCAGCTTAGTCAAAGGGAGTACAAATGTTGTACTGGAGAATATATTTCAAGACGTAAAACCGCAACGTATCGTTGTGGGAATGACCTCATCCGACGCTGTGAACGGTGACTACAAGCTCAACCCATGGAACTTTTAACACTATATGACTTACAACAAATCACCATGTACTGTTACGGAATACCTGTGGATGGTATGCCGCTAAAACTTGATTTCAACAGTGAAAGGGGGGTGACTAACGTCACTGCATATTACAAAATGTATGAAAGTAATGGAATGTGGTTATCAGATGCAGGGAACGATATAAGTAGAACTGACTTAAATGAAGGATATGCTCTTTTTTGTTTGACTTGGAACCGCATTTTCCCGGCTCGAAATACCTCTCCCTCATCAAACAGGGAAAGGTTCGACTCGAATTACAATTTGGGACTGCTTTACCAGAAACTGTATCATTTCTTATTCTTGCAGAGAACTCTGGATATTTTATGATAACTGAAAACCGTCAGATAAGAATAGAATCTTAAACTATGATAATAAATAAATAAATAAAATATATTTCTTTCTTGCCTTTTTTTTATTAAATACAATAGGATATATAACGATTTTAATAATTCAACAATATTGAGTCAAAGTTTGACACACATCCATTTTCTTTTTGTTTTAGACGGGAATAAACTGTGTTTTCTCCTTTTCACATACACTCGTCGTTTGAGTTGTGTGTTACTCATCACCGCTGGTGGTTCACTCTCTTGGGTTGTCATTGGTAAGGTATTTGCTTTCTCCCCTCCCTCAACTAGTTCCGATAAGAGTAAGTGCTTCCTTTTCCCGTTTGATATTAAACTTAGCGGAACGTGGATTTTCTTCAGAAAACTATAGAAATGACTAATACCAACTGGAGGATGTCTACGTCCGTTTGGAAGTGTGATGTCACACAGCCAGTCACTTATGTGTGAATTCTTTATAGTTTGATTGTCGATGATTACTTCACCACGATCGTTCCAAGTGAAACTAGAGTGACGTTTTAAGTATTCAAGCAACCGTTTGAACCTGCCCCTGTATTTCGATGAAACACTGATATCAATTAACGGGTGTAATTTGTCATCATCTGTACCTAGTTCCATTTCTCTATTTTCGCCCTTTTGTTGCTGGTCTTCTTCCGTTGCGGTGGTGTTGACGGCGAACGTTTCTTTGATTCGTCGTCTTCGGTGTGTTCCTCTTCCTGTTTTCTCATGACCTCATCATATTTCTGCTTCGGAATCAGAATCATTTCTTTCGCCATTGTCCACCTGTTCCAGTACTGTTTTAATAATCCCTGGTAGCAAGAAACGGTGCTTCAATAATAGTTTTTTTCTTGGCACCCGAGTGGTATCGTCATCCGTTATCTTGCGAATGACGAACTTGTGCATGGCGAGCTTCTTTTTGAATGATGCAGTGATGGATATTACGCCAAATAATACATTTTTAATACATTCTAACAAGATTTTAAATTGTTGAATGCTCATACTTTTTATCAATGCAGCCCTCTGTTCGTCTTCACATCGCACCAGTAACCATAAGAAATGAGCGTGCTTCTTTAGTTGTGCACTCATTTCGGAAGGAATACTACAGTATCCTCCCCAGGGAATATATTAGTCCTTAGAAGGTATAACTTGTCTGTTTTCTGAGAAAGGTCTATCAATAAGTAGCCAAAAAATTTTTTGGTACAAATTTCGTATGCTGATAGAAAGTAGTTTGTTTGTCCAGGTAGAATTTGTTTGCCGAGAAATGATAACTGTTGCTTATCACGAGGATTTTTCATACATATGATGTATGTTGCGTTAAGAGAAATTGTTCGCATACACTTCCCATGAGGAAATAAATTTTGCATTAAAAACAGGACGCTTATATTCCTATGATGACACTTTATGGTGAACAAGTTCATAACATCAACGTTATCTGCCGCCTTCGCCAATAAGTCATCGAGGACTAATAACAAATGTTCTTTGCTTTCAGACCATGCATTTACATCATCATTTGTAGGTAGTCCTTCATGGAAAGAAAGTGTTTTCTATTTCCTTTTCCATTTATGAAAACAAATCCTGATAGACAGAGTAGCAATATACAACTTTCACTGATGGAACAGTAAACATCTGTGACGCATTTTTAATTAGTTTGAAAAAGTTTGGCTCACAGTTCGACAGGTACAGGGCGTGGCCAGCGGCAAAACGACCTTTTCTTGACCTTGTATGACTGTGTAATAATATGTCTTCACTGTTTTTTATATACTCTGTCACTCACAATGTTTTTCCTGATGCAATGTTTTTCCTGATGTTATTTTGTCAAAAAGAGCCGAAACAATGCAGAAAATCCAACAAAAGAAAACTATATATGAACCAACCCTCCAAAAAACACCCTCATTGTGAAAGAAAAAAAAGATAACAACAAGAAATCCACATGTCTTGCTCTAGGTAACCGCAATGTCACAATGGTCTGTTGGGAATGACGCATTATGACATTTCGCTTATTTCTGTGTAAAGTCGGAAATCAAGCGATTTTTTTTTCTCCCAAACAATACAATAAACAAGATTAATTTGATACAAATACATACATTTATTATGTTTTCATATAAAACAAATACAAATAATTGGTATGTTTTCATAGAAAACAAATGACAATAATCAATATGATTTTACATAAAAAGTCAAATATTTTGCAAATGTTCGTTCACAAACAACTGTTAATAAAATCTGTCCTAAAGTTTTAATGTTTTGTCCATCATTTGGTAAACACTCTCCTTTACTTGATTCGATCTGAGTTTGTCCAGCACAATCACGTTGACAAAGAAATACTGCCAGGTAGCGTCCTTTTACATGTTCAGCTTGTCTGCATTGTCTTTATAAGATCTCATCACGTCCAAAAGTTTAAACTTTTCAAATGCTGTATTGAAGTTATTGTTCAAATGTTCATGATTGTCTATCATGATACGTGAATGTCTTGTTTGGCTTGGATGCTCAACCTCACAACCTCTGCATGTTGATGTTTTTAATTTCTCAATGATTGCCCCTAGGACTTCGGCCAGGGAAAACATCAGTATAGTTGACAATATTTTTTTCTCCATCAGTGTTATTGAAGGCATAGCTCCCCTGTTCAATGGTCTTCAATGAAAGAATGCAAAAATAGTACACACTCTTTCATGTTGCACAGCTTGCACCAAAAGTTTCTGCTGATTTTTAACTTTTTCCCCTCTGATATCAGTATTATATTGGTTTGCCTTCCTCCTTTCTTCATTACCACCTGTCCAAAGTCTTCAATGTTATACCGTGCTTCCTTCTTGAAAGAGTTGAAGTGCAACTGATTAAACTTACACCTATGTGCTTCTTTGCAGAGGTCTACTTGGGTTTGTGTCATGGTGAACCGCTCAACCCTTTTATACCACATTCTTATACCAGATCACCATACGTAATGATGTTGCATTACCAGCATAACATGTGCTTATGATTAAAGCATAACACATGATGATAATTTAGCATAACATGTGTTGACAATTTAGAATATCACGTGTTATTAATTTAGCATAATTTAGCATAACATATGCATACAATTAAGCAAACGATAACAATTGCATCCGTTCATTCACTTCTCAAGTTTGGACTAGGTAATATGTATCCAGTGCACCCACTTAGCAGACTCAACCATAGTTCTGTATTTACACTTTGTGTTGACAGATTGAAAACCGATGCAAAAACAATTATAAATACAATAACCATTTGACACATATACACTATTTCTGCCTTTGGTACACTTTTGCCGAAAATACACCACTTAGACGAGGACGAACTGGCTGTACTTCTTGTATCCTCCATCATTATTGATGAAATACCGTGCAATATCACTGTTTTCTCAATGTATACATAAATCAGGGCGCATTTTTTATACCCACTTTTTCACACGTGGGAAATCGGGTGACAGTATGTGAAGAGTGCTAGCACCGAATCAAAACATTGTCCACAAAAAAATAAATCCTCGAGAAAATCATCATGGTGTCGAAAATTGAACAAGGCACAAACGTATAATCGATTATATCGCCATATTTCAACTGGCCAGTCAGATGTACTTTCAAACGTACACTTGTCCACATTTTCTCTAATCAAATTTATTTTTTTAACTCTCATAAATTGCACTCGACCATCCATTTGTCTCTGATATATAAAATCGCAAATATTGTGTGTTGGGATCTCCATCTTGTGATGAAATTCTCAATTTTGTTTTGCTATATATATAAGACTGCAGTGTGGGAGTTAAATTAAAAAAAAATGTGATTACTGCATAAAAATTCATACAAGGTGTAATCGCATGTGTATTTGGATAATGACTCATTCGTATGTGCAGTTGGTTGATTAGTCACACGTGTAATTATATAATGAATCAATCATATGTGTAATTAGTAATATGCACATTGATGAAAATGAATAACACGTGTAATCACATGTGTAACTGGTTAATGACTCATTCGTATGTGTATTTGGTTGATTAGTCACACGTGTAATTATATAATGAATCACTGGTATGTGTAATTGGTAATTTGCTTAATAATGATATGAATGTGTTATTCAATCATGATTCCTTGCATCTCTCTTGGATATAAAAAAGGAATGCGGGTGATTGCTCACCGGTAATAATCATGAATACTTCTAAAGCACACCTCTTAGCGAAAATATTCCCACAAGATGTCACGAGTAAATTACAACAATTTTCAAAACATGACTTTGAGGAGTTATTAAGTTTAGTGAAACAAAAGAAGGAATGTATGAACCAACTTAAGTGTGAAATGTGTGAAAAGGCTTTCAACAACAGAAATAGTCTAATGCGACACAGAAAATCGCACGTGGATAGATTTACTTATGATGAATGTGATTATGTCACCAACAGAAAGGACACTTTACATCGTCATTTGAAACTGAAACAGAAAAGACAGGAGAAGACAAAAGTCATGTGGATAAAAAGGCGAAAATGGACGATCAATTGCAACGGTCTTGACGTGATGATAGTTCTCTCCGTGACGAGCAATTGCCACGCTCTAATGATGATCATTCGTTGGGCGGTGATCAATCACCGCACTCTAATTGTGATGATAGTTCCCTCCGTGACGAGCAATTACCACACCCTTATGGTGAACATTCTTTGCGTGACGAGCAGTTACCACACTCTGACCGTGATGACAGTTCCCACTCACCTGGTGACGACCATACCCGATCTACTGCGATCAATGGCAATGTGGAAGAAATTGAAATATTTCCAAATACCAACGATGAAAAGTATGATTTAATTCGTTTCATTAAGGATAAAAAAAAGATCAGGTCTTGTCAACGTTGAAGGAAAAGAGTGAGGAAACAAACATAAAATATTTTCTTGTCGCACACATTAGGATGATTAAATACTCGCCAGATGAAACATACCAAGATGCACAGCCATGTTTTAGAAGCAAGACCAAAACTGTGCTAAAAACCCAGGAAGATGTTGAACACGAACTAAACGAATGTTTTCAAAAAATTTTCACTGCAATGGAGGAATTCATCAAAAACGGTAGCGGGTGCATGCTTGAAAATGTTGACAAGTTAGATATAATCATTACAAAATATAAACCGTTTGGAGGTGAGGTAGCAGCTACATTCATTTACCCATTTCGCTGAAGAGGACAAACAGTTTGTTGAATGTTTTCAATACGGATAACAGATGTTTGCTGTGGGCTGTTTTGTCCTGTTTACATTACAGAGAAGATCTGGAAGACCCCCACCAGGTACGACACTACTTTAAATTTATCAGCACCATTAATTTATCCAATATTGATTTTCTACACCGTTCTCTCAGGTACGTAGATTTGAAAGTCAAAACAATGTTTCTATTAATGTATTCGGTTTCGATGCGGATGGAATTTTCCCCTCTATGTTACTAAGAAAACGAGTTATCCCCATGTGAATTTATTGTACATTACGGATGAAGTGAAGGGTCATTATATGTGGATAAAACACTTGAATAGATTACTTGCAAGATGTACAAAGGGACACCACTCGTACTTTTATAGTCACCTTTGTTTGCAGAAATTTTCAAATAACGAATCATTACATCGTCATCAGGTAGACTGTCGAAACTTCAAATTTCAAAAAAAATTTCCCTTCCCAAGGAAGGTGAAGTGTTAGAATTTACCGAATATGCTAAGACAGCCAGAGTTCCTTTTGTTATATACTGTGATTTTGAAACCATTACAAAGAAAATCCATACTTGTGATCACGATCCGACCGTATCATCGAAAACTACTTACCAACAGATGGAGCCTTGCAGCTACGCGTATCAAAGAGTTTCAATTGACAGTCGATACGATAAACCACATGTTATCTATCGCGGACCTAATGTTATCGAACATTTCATTGATGCACTGCTCGAAGAGGAAAAGGAAATTAAAACTATTCTATCTAACATACAACCGATGCACGTGAATGAATTTGTCAAGTTGGAATTTAAAGAAGCCAAAGAGTGTTATGCTTGTAAAAAACCGTTCAGTTTAAAGAATCACAAAGTAATTGATCACGACCATGTTACAGGTGATGTGAGGGGGACTGCTTGCAACAATTGTAATTTGAAGAGGAAGACTCCAAATTTTATCCCCATTGTTTTCCATAACTTGAAAGGTTTCGATGCTTCGTTAATAATGAGTAAAATTGGTAAATATAAACACCTTGACATTAAGGTCATTCCGCAGAATTCACAAAAATACATATCGTTTTCTTTATCTAGTCTTAGGTTCATTGATTCGTTACAGTTTCTCAGTAGTTCATTGCAAACACTAACAAATAACTTAGCTGAAGAAGGGACTGAACATTTTGAATATTTATCGAGAAGTTACCCGGACCCCGAAATGTTTCCGTTGTTAATGAGAAAAGGTGTATTCCCATATGATTATGTAGATACAGAGGAGAAACTAAACGATTACCATCTAAAAAACAATTTTTCAGTCAGTTAACACAGGAAGACATATCAGACGAGGACTATGCATTTGCACAGGATATATGGGAAAAGCTGAAAATCAAAAACTTGGGGAAATATTCGGATGTTTATTTAAAAACTGATGTTGCGTTGTTAACAGATATTTTTGAGAGATTTAGATCGATTTGTTTGAACGATTATAATCTTGACCCATGTCACTATTATACCTCGCCGAGAGTCAGTTGGTCTGCAATGCTAAAAAAGACTGATGTCGTGCTAGATTTAATCCAAGATGTAGATATCTTACTTTTCCTGGAGAAGGGTGTCAGAGGTGGCGTGTCATCTATTTTTCACAGATATGCAAAAGCAAATAAAAAATGCTACTAATGAATTTCAAAAATCATTGTACAAACTACTGCACAATAGTATTTTCGGTCGTTCATTAATGAATACACGGAAACATGTTGATATAAAACTGTGTCATACAGAGAAGATGGTGTTAAAATACACCTCAAAACCGTCATATAAGTCATGCATTAATCAAACGGACTATTTACGTGGGATTTTCTATTTTAGATATAGCAAAACATTTAATGTACGATTTTTATTATAATCATATGAAAAAATTGTATAAGGATAAGATTCAAGTCTGTTTTTCTGATACCGATAGCTTTTTGTATTTTATTGAAACGGAGGATGTATATGCAGACATGAAAGAACATATACATTTGTTTGACACCAGCGATTTCCCCATTCACCATTTTCTGCACAGCACACAAAATAAAAAAACTCCATGAAAATTTAAAGAAGAAACAAATGGCATTCCTATTAGCGAATTTCTTGGACTTAAAAATAAAGGTTTAGTCCCATTTGATGATAAAAGGTATATACTGGATGATGAAATTTCAACAAGAGCATATGGTCATAAGGATAATGTCAATGTAAATTAAGAATTTTTGTACATAACGATTTTTGCTTGTTGATAAAACAATTGTTTCTAACTTATTTGGTTTTTTTTCTTTCACTTATGACATGTCTTATCAGGTACTGGTTGAAATACAATATTGTCATTAAAATGTACTTCTATGCTTTTATGGAAAGTAGTTTTTTTTTACCCCCCCCCCCTTTTTTTTCTTAATAACTAATTTACATACAAGTACATTGTAATGACAATTGTTTTATTTCATTTCAAAATATGATAAGAGATGTCAATTTCAAATCAACAGTAACCACACGGTGGAATTACTTCAATACACATCCTCTCTGCAGAAATCTCAATACATATGATTGTTTACTATCACATCTGCTATGCACGTCCAGTGTAATCAACCATCTTGATCCTCTCGTAACAAGGTTATACAACATCATCACGTGTTCAACACGAACCGCTTGCTAATTCGGAATTGCAGGTTCATACACGCAGTGCCGCGTGCGGCATTTTTAGTTCATACATGCAGTGTTGCATTGGAGTGTGGTATTTCAGGTTCATACGTGCAGTGCGGCATGAGGGGTGTTTCAGGTTCAGGTTCATACGTACAGTGCGGCGTGGGAGTTCATACATGCAGTGTTGCATTGGAGTGTGGTATTTCAGGTTCATACGTGCAGTGCGGCATGAGGGTCTTTCAGGTTCATGTTCACACGTGCAGTGCCGCGTGGGAGTTCATACATGCAGAGGTGCATTGGAGTGCGGCATTCCAGGTTCACACGTTCTAATGCGGCTTCGCCGCACGTGACGCGTGGGGGTGCGGCATTAGCTCTCCCATTTTATACTACTTAAGTTATTCTGTAATAGGTGAAAATAGTCGGATTGTGTGATTTCGATTGATTGATTGATTTAATATTGTTTAACGTCTACTCAGCAATATTTCAGCTATATCAAGACGAGAAGAAGTTTGTTAATAAATAATGACTTTGGGGTATGGAAAGGCTCATGGGAGTGTGATTTCGAATGTCGATTTCACTGCTATAAATATATGTAATATATGTAGTATTAACATCTCTCCAACCATTTCATGGCTTCCCGACAAAAATGCAAAGTACCATAATATTTAAAAAAAACACGAATAAGACGAGCACTTTTCTAACAGATACTCGGGTTTCTGACGAGTCCGAGTTCCGTAAAAAAAAATCAAAAGTAGTCCGAAAAGGTTAGCATTTTTGAAAATTGTTAGTCATTTATAAAAGTCGACCGATGTCTGATACGAAAACTGGACCTCGATTGTGCAATTTAAATTTCAACACATTTGCTGTGTGCCTTTCAAGTCTTCCAACACTGACACCTAATGTCCGGTGTTGTTGCATTTCAGCAAAGCTGACACTGCTATAATATTTTAGACCTTTTTTGCCTTGTCTCTGGACTTTGATTTGTGTAATCTTGTGCTTTGTTCCTTCGGTATTCTATTGCCGTTGTTTTGATATTTTCATATTTCTTTGACTGTGTATTGTATTTTGTTGGATATTACTCCAGAAAGGTGCTTCCATCGCAATGAATGTGATTTGTTTTTTAACCTATGTGGTGACTGGTCAGTCGTCAATCGAGAAACCCCTATAGGAAACAAAAGGAGCCTGGTAGTCTCAGTCGAGCTGGGAAAGTTTTCATTTCTTGTATGAATCATTCAAACTTTGCACACTATTATAATTAAATTCACGTATGTGCCAGTACATTGAAAATGTTCATCTGGATTTGGGGAGCAAATTTGCTTTTTGAGGGGGCACATGAAAGCATATTTTGGATATTGGAATCCTGGCTTTTGTGTTCACAGATTTGAACTTGTCTTTTTTCATAAATAAAAACGCACCTTGCCTTTTTGTTTCAAATCCTCCGCGAATTTCAAATGGTTGCTCCCTGGCCCTTAATAAAATAAATCAAAAAGATATCTACAAAAGATAATTTTGATAATACAGTTGTTTTCGGTAGTTTTTTTGTAGTTTTCGGTAAATCGTTCGACCGAAATCTGAATACGAAAAGGAGAATGCTTAACTTTTACATGTAATGATAAAAAATCAAAAAATGTGCGATAAAATAAACAAAACTTGAAATCCAACTTGTAGAAACTAATCAACAACCTTCAATTGAGAAAATGCAGATCTCTGTGCCATCTGTACCAAAAGAGAATAGATTTCAAATACTGGAAGACACAGAGTCAGGCCATGAAAAGACTATGATGAACGAAACATGCATTAAGAACGATAACATTTCTTCAGAAATCGACATTGTTATTGATTCACATGGGAACGGTTTGGAACCAAAAAGACTGTACAGAAACAAAGACATCAAAATAACTATAAGGACAGTAGACCATTCAAGGTGGTGAAAAATACTTGGATTCGAAACAACTACCAAAACAACTTGTTTTAGGCGTAGGGAGCAATGATTTGGACAGAAAACCAACTCCCGTATGTGTATCCGAACTCAAAATCCCTTATTTCTAAAATCCATAATAAATAGACTCATCCTTACCAACATTCGAAAGACTAGGTCAAATAAATTCCAATAAAAATGTTTCAGACTTCAACAACCAAATTATTTCTGAAAACTTAGAAAAAGTTATTATTGTTATTATTTATTATAACTATCATTATGTCTGTAACACCTTGTATTTAACTATATCATGTATGTATGTATTTATATGTTTAAGATTTGGACTACGCATACAATGTAATGCTGTGCTTTGTCCAATAAAATTATTGTTTTGTAGTGTACATCGGCAAACGAATACCGAAGCAAGAACGAGGAAAGGGGAAATTCTAAAATCATAAATCCAAAATCACGGCAATTCACAGCAACACGAATTGATTGATTGAATATTGTTTAACGTCTACTCAGCAATATTTCAGCTATATCAAGACGAGAACAAGTTTGTTAATAAATAATGACTTTGGGGTATGGAAAGGGCCATGGGACGGGAAATTCTGACTGCCACTGGAAAAGTAGGGTGAAATCGTCAAGGGCGGGGAATTTAGCCTTGCAGCCGATCACCTACGGACCACCCCGAAAAGAGCTTGCTACAAGGGTTCTTTAACGTGCAGGAAGCGTGGCATTTCTTCCAACACGTGGACCTGAGTTTACATCCCATCCGAAAGATGGGTTGTGTATTTATTAATCCCGCACAACCATAGAATGGGTCCTATTTCTATATCCCGGGACCCTCGGGGTCAGCCTCCGTTTAGGAGGGGTCACACCCCGCAAGCCGGAGATACTAGGTGCTATTTCTATATCCCGGGGTTCCCTCGGGGTCCTCTGTTAGGAAGACTCATACTCCAAGCTCAGAGGATGCTGCGGGCCTATTCATAAGCCGGGACCGCGTACGGCGGGCAACACGAATTGAGACAGTATGACAAAGACAAAACAAATAAACAAAAAAGAACAAAAACGTCACAAAACTAAAGCACTAGCAGTGTGAACCCCTATAAAGACTGAGGTATCATCAAGTGCTCCGGAAGGGTAAGCACGATCTGCTCCACGTGTGGCACCCGTCACAAAGCCAGTTAGCCTGGGATCCTACCGCGAGGTAGTGTCAGGTAACTGGCAGTTTTCCAGGTAAAATATCTTTTCAATATACATTAGTCAGTAAAGTGGGAGTCATGCTATGTGCCGTAGTTGAAAGTAAGTTTTATTACAAGTATAAGCTTTCCAAAAAGCTAGTCTGACGTCAGCATTTTTACTCAGACAATAAGAGGTACATTTTGTTTGATGATTTACCAGAATGTCCTAGCTCGTAACGGTGACGCAACAAAACTCACAATAAAATTCAGTAATTGCATTTCTCCTGATCTATAGGAAGAACATACTTAACAAACGGACTAGTTTCTTAGTCATTTATTCCGACAAAACCAGTATAATAACTTTCCTAAAGTGTTAATGCAGAAAATAATGCGTATTTATCACATACCAACTCGGGAGCCTTTTAAGGGCATGTCCAGTAGTTTCACTGGAGATAACAGAAAACACAGAAGAATGCAATTTTCCCGGGAATATGACGTTGATAACGGCTGTAACGTCCCAAAGTAATTCTTATTGTTTTTGAGGAAAGGTTATTTGTGCCTTACAATCTGGTAGACTTTATGCGGGTTACAGACGGGATATTTGTTAAAAGTTGCATATTTTGATGATTTTCTCTTAAACTAACTCGTTGACCTTTATTGCTTTTGCCATTATTGGGTAGCTTATAATAAGAACACAGTATCAGAATTTCATAAAATCGACAAAATGAGAAGTCTTTAAAATATTGTAAATTTGACTGTCCAACTTTTCTCGTAATACGTGCTACATACTCTTTAATTTAGTAAAATATAACATAATTTCCTAAATCAAATCAATTTTTTTGTAAATTCTTTAAACCTTAACTTTGTTTTTCTGTTGCTCTGGTACCGAGTAGATTAGAAATACTTAATTAATTTAAAACTAGAACTTAAATTTTCTAATAATGAAAAAAAAATGCAAAATGATCAATGTTTAAGGTCGAATTCGATGGAAAAAAGTTCGGAGGTCCAATATTCTCTTGTCATTTTTGGAATCCTCGGCACTTGTTTAACAGACAACATATTTACAAATTAATTGAAAAAATGACAATAGAGCAAATAACTGTATGATGTGCCCTTAAGCAGTTTTAAGCCTTTATAATCGCTTATCTGGCCATACAAACATGAATACACGCTATATTATCAGATTATTGATTACAGGAGGCGTGGCCTAAAAAAAGAAACCGCATCATTTTCATTCATAATTTACCAAAATGCAATGCAAACATGGACACCATACCGGATGTGCTGTTCTGATTCTAATATTGTCTGACGCCGTGACGTCAGACAATTATGAAGACCAAACAATCAATCTATCATCAATTAACATATATTCATAACAAAAGAACAAGAATGTACAAAGATATATTCACAAATATGTTGTCACAGCTCAGGAAGATCAACAGAGTTGTTTTATCTTTGTCATAGTGCATTGACAATATGACTTGTATGTTATATTCATGTCTTCTATATAATTTTCCGGTATTTTACCTGATCTAGATTAAACTGGTCAGCACTCTTAATGTCAACATTTTCTTCAGTTTTAGCAAATAGTATAATTTATAATACATTTCCTGGCCCATTGTGGTACAGCTTAATCTATTTAATCTGTTTATAATCTAATGTACATATTTTTTAAGCCATTATCCATCTTGTTGGGAGATGATAAATATAGGCATAGCCTCCTATCCATACCCTTTGTTTGTATTATATGAACAATAAAATATTTTGAATTGAATTGAACAGAACTCCAGGAATCGTACAAGTGCCAGGCATATTAATATGAAGCCTTAATGGACACACACAAAAAAAGACACTGATTTGTTAGCATTCAAGAATATAATGATACTAGTTAAAACAAACGAAAGAACGAGACATTTTTCTTCTGTTTCAGAACGGCATGTAATGGTTGCGAAAAAGTCGGAGACTGCACTTCTGTGGATAATCACGCAGATCATGCTCATTATGGCACCATAGAAAAGGCAAATCGTTAACATCTCAGTACAAAAGACCAAAGAAGATGAAAATTCTATTTGGAACTGCGCAAAGTGTACATAACAATGGGCCTCAGGTGCACTGATTTTATACAAACTAAATTACAAGAAAGGAATGACATTTTTGGGATTGAAAGCAACCATGCTATGTGTGTCTCTGACCAATTTTTTAATCCATGTAAACGTTTATTATGTGAATGTTTTGTAGTTTCAAGATTGAAAAAAGCTATAGCATAACTTTGTGTATAATAATTGATAATTTTATTAGGACTTTATTGTTATGTATGTATTGAATCAATGATGCTTTACTTCTAGTATCACCTACATTTACCTGTAAAAGAGAAAAACCTTACCATGCTTATTAAAAAACAACGAAAGTAGAATACCGAAGGAAAAAAGAAGTGGCTTTTACAAAAATCGAAGTCCAAAGACATGGCCAAAACGAGGACACAGTAAACAATGACATTAGACAGATACAAAGCACAGAAATAGGAATGACAACATTCAAAACAAAGGCACTCACAGTGTGAAACTGAAAGTGACATCAGGTGATCCGGAAGGGTAAGCATGTCCTTCTCTGTTAACAGCACCCGTCACACTGTATGTTTTTGAAGGATCTGTTTGGTAGCTGATTGGTTAATGTCATTTTCTAACCCTAAGACATAACCAATTAAAAAGCACAGAAATAAACTACAAAAACTGTGAGCAAATCTCACTAATATATGCCCCCGCGACTCCAGAAGTAAAAAAAAATTGAAAAATCAAGTCAAATCAAATATTTAAATAGATGGCACACAATGGCAATATCCACTGAACATTCTGTGAAAGTTAAATTGAAATATACCAAGTGGTCTAGAAGGAGTTGTCGCCAGAAAGCGTGTACCCTTTGGCGGACAGACGAACGAACGGACGAACTGACACCATGATCACTATATACCGCCCGCTATAGGGGAGGTATAAAACACAACATTCAAACCAAGACACTCACAGTGTAAACTTTCGTGTTAACAGCACCCGTCACACTGTTTTTGAGCCAATAAAGGAGAATGTCAAAATCGGTATAGTCCAACACGGGAAGACGTGAGTCTAGTCGAAAATGTTCGCTTCCATCCGGGAAACTGACATGCAGATTGTGGGTTTTGGTTATTTTAATGCGAACATAAACGAAAAATTGACAATTATTCAACTTAAGGAAAGACTTATTGTGGTCTTAATTTTCATTTCATAAGTAACCACTGCTTTTTATATTCAACTGACATTATTATTATTTCACATTTCAAGTTCATATAATCCATTTGAAATCGCTGTCCCTAGCATGAATTAATGGAGTTGACTATTTGCATATATGGACTACCATATCTGTGGTCTCTCCTCCTGGCACTAAATATTGACATGCAGCCTCTGTCTGTGGTACACCATACGATCTAAGAACTGCCATCTCTAAATGCGGTTCTGGAGTTATCAGGAGATGCTGAGTACGGCATATGATGTTTAATCAAAACAGATTGTCTTACTTCCTCATGCTGTCGTCCTCAGATGTTGAGTCTCTATACCAATTGTTGCATAGTGGTTTTCACACAGTGTTGAAATGTCTATGAAACTACTATGTTGACTGAAAATAAGAGTATGTTCTGTCTAGGTTGGAAGTCTTGATTTTACTGCATATCTTCCTGGTCTTGCAGAATGTTGTGGAGCGGCAACAGGAATTTTGGTTTGCGTAGTGGTTCCATGAAAGTAGCACTATCAATTAAATCTGAAAATAAATTGAAACAATACAGAATAAATTTATTCCATGTAATACTGCTTAATATCTATCGACAATTTATGCCTCTACATCTGCTAAATTGCAAATTGGTGCAGGTTTCATGACTCGTGACACAAGTTGGAGGAAAAGTATTTAATGTGTCATTCAATTTCATTTTTATTTTTGTATAAGTTAGATATATGACTTCAAGATGTGTAAAACAACAAAAGCCTTGTTTGAGTGTTTGTTCCAAGTCGCGAATATGATGGGGTATTTGTGCTCTTGGATTTGTAATTCGTCCTATGCATCTTCCCTTTCAGCTATCTTGCTATGATCGTGTTGCAAGCTTCGTTGCCATCTTTTTTGTTTCATTGATAATATTCAGTGTAGTCATTTATTTTGTGTCATGTACATAACTCCACATCCTTACATTTTTTTCGTTCAATCCGTAAAACATCAATCAACCATTCACTATTCGATTTTTCTTTGAAACAGCCCGGCACCTAAATCGGATTTCAGGGGCTCCGGCTATAGAGCTGCCGGGCGCGTCCCCAGGTGGTGGATAGCGGAATGCCCTGTCTATGCGGGGTAGTCGGTTCATAATACGGAAAGCCTGACCGCGAATCCTTGTAGCTAAACTGTATGGTCCATGCAGTATAAAGACCCCTTCTATATTGTCTAAAGAGTCACTCGGACTCGTATAGAAGGCTAAATTTCCTGCCCTACCCATTTCCCAGTGGCAATCAAAACTCGTTGTCCTGGTTGTCCCTTCCACCTTTGTTCCTTTCTTCTCTTACTTATATTTTTGAATTCATTAACTTGTTCTCGTCCTGATATAGCTTAAATATTGCTCACTGGACATTAACTTCTAACTAATCAATCTTTGAAACAGACTTGTAACTCGAGTTGGGGTGAGATGTTTGCATATATTTTGGGCACACTTTTTGTATGCATGTTATATATTGCCGTCACGTCTACAATATTTACAAGTTTCAGTACAAATAAAAATGCTCACCTCTATTTTCTTGAACGATGAAATCTCGGGATGTTATTGTTTGTGACTGACGACGGAAGCACATGACGGGAACGTCCAAAAGTTTGAAGGTGGACCTTACAGCCTCGTAGTCAGGTAAAAGGTGTAGTAGGTGGGAAACAAACGTCATCAGGAATGCTGGGAACAACTCACCATCTCTGCTAGGGCCTGATGCCACTTTGTCAGGAAATTGTCTTGTACCTGGGTGTTAAGACTGGCGAAAACAGCTGTTCCAGAAGCCCCAGAAATTTAAACAAGAGCGGCATGTTGCTGGTCAACCAACATGTTCTCGAGCAAAATCATGTACAATACATCGGCAAACGAATACCGAAGCAAGAACGAGGAAAGGGGAAATTCTAAAATCATAAATCAAAAATCACGGCAATCCACAGCAACACGAACCGAGACAGTATGACAAAGACAAAACAAATTAACAAAAATGAACAAGAACGCCACAAAACCAAAGCACCAGCAGTGTAACCCCTATAAAAACAGGTATCATCAGGTACTCCGGAAGGATAAGCATGATCTGCTCCACGCATGGCATACGCCACACAGCCACGTGGAATATGGTATTGAATCATCTATTTATACCCCCGCAAACAAAGTTTGGGGGGGTATATAGGAATCACCCTGTCTGTCTGTCTGTCTGTTTGTCTGTCCGTCTGTCCACATTTCTCGTTAGCGCAACTCCTCTTAAACCACTTGAAGGATTTTGATGAAACTTTACACAATGGAAGGACACTATATGGAGATGTGCATCAAGGAATATAATTATTGTACGAAACCAGGAAGGGGAAATAATTTGATTTTGACTTTTCGTTGATTCCCTTTGTATTGGTTACCTCGTAAGCGCAACTCCTCTTAAACCACTCGAAGGATTTTGATGAAACTTTACACAAAGGAAGGACACTATATAGAGATGTGCATGAAGGAATATAATTATTGTCGGAAACCAGGAAGGGGAGATCATTCGACTTTGACTTTTTGTTGATTCCCTAAGTATTGGTTACCTCGTAAGCGCAACTCCTCTTAAACCACTTGAAGGATTTTGATGAAACTTTACACAAAGGAAGGACACTATATGGAGATGTGCATGAAGGAATATAATTATTGTCCGAAACCAGGAAGGGGAGATAATTCGACTTTTGACTTTTCGTTGATTCCCTATGTATTGGTTACCTCGTACATGTAAGCGCAATTCCCCTTAAACCACTTGAAGGATTTTGATGAAATTTTACACAATTCAAGGACACTATATGGAGATGTGCATCAGGGAATATAATTATTGTCCGAAACCAGGAAGGGGAGATAATTTGACTTTGACTTTTCGTTGATTCCCTGTGTATTGGTTACCTCGTAAGCACAACTGCTCTTAAACCACTGGAAGGATTTTCATGAAACTTTACACGAAGGAAGGACACTATATGGAGATGTGCATGAAGGAATATAATTATTGGTCGAAACCAGGAAGGGGAGATAATTTGACTTTTACTTTTCGTTGATTCCCTATGTATGAGTTAATTCGTAAGCGCAACTCCTCTGAAAACACATGAAGGATTTTGATGAAACTTTACACATAGGAAGAACAATTTATGTAGATGTGCATGAAGGAATATGATTATTGTTTGAAATCAGGAAGGGGAGATAATTCGACTTTGACTTTCGTTGATTTCTCCTGCAATTATCTTTTTTTCCACGAAAAGGATTTAAGCATAGATATTGTGAAGTCAAACTGTTGGAGAGACACACTTTTTTTCATTGTAATCCTCTTGAAAAGTTGTTTTCAAAGTGTTGTAATGAAATTTCTCTAATGCTTATGATTTGTATGTAAAATGTCAGATAGGCTAAAAAAGGGTGAATTTCATATATGTCTGATTAAGACAGAGTATTTTATTGGAATCCTTGTGAAAAGTTCTTTCTTGAAGATTATATCATTGTGTCCATACTTGTACTGTGTCCACACTTGTACAGTGTCCACACCTGTATTGTGTCCACACCAACTTAAATTTGCACTTACCATATCGATTCAGGGTTCAATGAGCGGGGGTATATTTGGCTGCCATTCGGCGACAGATCTTGTTTGTGGCTGATAAAGCTTTTAATTACAACTGAAAATAAATAAACATAAGTAATGCCATGTGGATAATAAAAAAGGCGATACAAATTAATTCTTTATGCCAGTGTCATTCAACTGGATGTAAATTGTGCACAAGGGGTTCACAGTTTTATGTGGTTGTGATTTTAATCAGGGGTGTTCTCTCTGATATTTAGTTTTTATATTTACAATCTAGACCTGGCACCTGAATCGGTTTTTCAGGGGCTCTGGCTACAGAGCTGCAGGGCGCGTCCCCAGGTGGTGGATAGGGCAATGCGTCTTTGCGGGGTAGTCAGGTCGTAATACGGAAAGCCTGACCGCGAACCATTGTAGCCAAACTGTGTGGAGAAACGCCACGCTCCATGCAGTATAAAGACTCCTTTTATATTTTTCTAAAGAGAGCAGACGCTTTGGGTGTCGTAAAGAAGGCTAAATTTCC
>MJUU01006273.1:0-17608 GCA_002080025.1 Modiolus philippinarum
GACGCCAGACACAGAACAACGACGCTAGACAGACACAAAGCACAGAAAATCACAGGAATCACAACATTGAAAACAAAGGACTCACAGTGTGAACTCCAGTGAAACTGAGAGTGACATCAGGTGCTCAGGAAGGGTAAGTATGTCCTGCTCTGTATACAGCACCCGTCACACGGTCTGTGAGGATTTGTTTTGAAATATCTGTAAGGAGTATCTCCCTCATGCAAAATGCGCATATGCAGAAATTAAATTCACAGTAACTTCGGTATTTAGTCATTTGTTACCACTGGGTCGATGCCACTGCTGGTGGACTGTTAGTCCTCGAGGGTATTCACCAGCCCAGTAGTCAGTACTTCGGTGCTGACCCGAAAGCCGACTCTATTTGGAACCTTACAATATCTAAATTTTTGTAAATTTTGTTGAAAACTTAAGGAGTATCTTCCTCATGTAAAGCTCTGTCCTTAGCTTATTTTGGCTTTACATTTAGATTATATTTGGTTATTTGTTCTCTATCAGTTTTTAAACGTTTTTATGGTCTTCCAAAAGTTTAGATTTTATCTGCACTGAAGAGACATAAGTTGTCGAAATGCGCAGATGCAGAAATTAAAGTCACAGTAACTTCGGTATTTAGTCATTAGGTTACTGAATCTATAAAATACGATCGATGAAAACTTTTCCTTCTGACAAAAAAATGGCCTTGTCAAGTTTGTAATAAAACATATTGTAGTACTTCATTTGTGAATATTTGCAATAACAAGTAGGTAAATTGAGAAGGAATGTCAAAATTTTTAATTTTTAAGAATATTTGCTTTCTTGGAGATATTAAATTTCTATGTTGTACAGAAGAAGCAAACACATAATTCGGTGAAAAATTTCAGAAATGATTAAAATTATATACAGGCTTCTCACGCAAGCAGATTGTTATTAAGGACATTTCTAAGCCTCTTATTAACATAAATGTTGTAAAAAATGCCGGACTCTGATAAAAAAAATCCATTAAACTTGGAAGTGCTAGTAACTTACATTCTGTGAAGGAGTTATCGACCTGACGATTTTACAGGTATACTGGCCTTTCACTGATACTGCTGATGTCTACTGATACTGTCCACATAAAATTTTAAGTTTGATTTATCTTCTGGAATGCTGTAGCATACCAGCCGAATACACCCCTTGAGCTAGCCAACAGATTAGTTGTGAGCACTCATTGGCCCATCTTTCAAAATTACGTTTTGTTTCATTCTTTCCTTCTCAGGATAGTCTTAGAGTTAGTAGTTTCCTTGTAGTGGGTTTAATGTATTTATTATACTTAAGGGAAACGGGTAAAAGGAACAGGGGATTTTGGTACACATAATCCGGTTTTACACAACCTCTTGCATTTACTTTTGCCGGTACTAAGTCCAGTTGTCCTGAGTTCCTATTGATCTTTACGTTTGGTTTTTGTTTGTGTATTTCTATTGAGATTTTCCAGTGGAATGTGACATGTGATTGTGATTTTTGTCCATTGTAGGTGGTTTCTGTTATCTGCATTTAGATACTAATTAAATTAATGATATAAATAATATAAATTAAAGACACATTCGTTATCTGTTGTGACATTAATTATCAAAATGGTCATATGCAGAAACTAAATTCAGGGGAGGTTGGACGAGTCATATAACCGGTTTAACCAACCATTTCTTTTGAAATGCTATACCAAGGCAGGAACAATTTTCGACAATTTATCCGGTAGGTTTCCACATGCCTTTTCCTTTGCCTCTTGGACTCTGGCTCTTGACAATTCTGTCCGGTTATTTTGTTATTACCTTCACTCACAGTATTTTTCTTATTTCTGTTATTTTTATATGGTAGTCGAACTGGAAATAGTATTCACGGGAAAAAAATACTGAAAATAGGAAGTTATCAGATGTAACAAATTAAGGACCTAGAAGTCTTATCATTTTTGTCATCATGCTACATCAACTGCAGCTAAAGAGGTAGTTTTTTCTTTATCTGGAAGTATTTTAACCATGCTTCAGATCTTTCATGCAGGTTCTGGTTTGAAAATAAATAAAATTTTAATTTTCAACTCGGAGAAATTTAGGTTTTTTAAATTAAAAATTTTCAGGCAGGCCTTGTATTAAAAAAATAAATATACTGCTTTGTCGCACTTAAATGCTTCTTTCAGATGAATTAAGGTGTCTGCAGGGTATTAATTTCCTATTATAGAATTTTGTGAAATTTTCTGTGTAGAAACATAATTGTATAATTGTTTAAAATGTAAAATAAAATTTGGGGGTCACCGTGCATTTAAGCGCAAAATCTGAAATTTAAAATTTCAGGATTTTACATAGAAATGATAGGGAATATGATTATATGAGACGATAGTTTGAAAAATCTAATATAGAATTTTTTCATACTTTGCATGTGGTTAATTATTATTTTGTAGTTTATATATCAAAAATAAAAATTGGGGGTCACCGTTGAAATTAGAGAGAAAAATTGCAAAATGTTAATTTCTCTAGTGATATCTTTGTTAAATTATTTTATCAACTTATCTCCCTTGAATAATTTCTGTGTTCTGTAAATTCAGCAACAGATTTAAAGTTCATGTGTTTTAGCTCACGTTTTTGTATCCAAAATGTAATAAAAATGATTAGGAATATAAATTTTAAATAGATTGAACATTCTTTTCATTTTAAATAACTATTTTTTTTAAATTTCTTAATGAATGAAACCTAAATGAACAATTATTAAACAAAAATGGCGGAATAATACCACTTAGACACCTTAACAAGCGTGCGAATGATACCCCATTTGTTACTGTACATTTACTTATAAAAAAGTTACAGGCATTAAAAGTCAGACACTGACATTTTCCTTTAAAAAAACTGTTGTTCTACCTCAACTCAGCCACGGCGCAACAATATCATTATAATTTTATTCCTGTTATTTTATTGTTCAGATTATGTCCTTCTTTAACGATTTAATTAATGCAACATGCATTGTTATGACGTGTCTCTTTTATATCGGGTCAATCTGGGCATTATCTCATTTATGAATAGAAGATAACAGGAAACACCTACAATGGTGGAAAATTACAATCACATGCCACAATCCACCGCGGAACTGCTTGAGAAAAGCACCAATAAAATGACAAGTGACCAACGTAGACAACAATAGTAACTCGGGATAGTCGGACGTGGTACTATAGTATAAAAAGAATTAAATCCAATATAGGTAGACGACTAACTCCACGACCACAATCTTGAAAATAAAGGAATATGACAAAACGTAATGGACCGAATCAGAACTGCAACGGCAATTGGATCGTCGTTGTTCTGAACGTTTTTGATTGATCAAAAGTATTTTACGAGGACACTGAGCTTGCGCAACTTCATTTCCGAGGATGGAAGTAGACCTTTCAGAATGGAGGGTCAAAGAAAGCTCTCCGCTAATCTGGCTAAAAGAACCAATTCTGATGGTAAAACACTGTCGCACTACGGAAGAAAAATAAATTCAATACTTCCCGAAGGGTTGGTAAAGAATCATCATGGATTTCAAAAGACATCGGCAGTATCAGTGAGAGGCCAGCAAACTTGTAATATCTTTTGGTTATTAGATCCCAAAACCAATTATATCGAATATTCCCTTTTACGTAAAGAAAACAAGTTACGTCGAACTCTTTTCTGTTTTTATCAGTTTTGAGATGTTTTTAACATTTAAGAAATATAAAAATATATATCTGTATTATAATCTTCAATTGTACATAAGCAATTTCATTGTTGTGTTTGTAGTTTTACTGGACAACCACACACAATAATACTTTAATTATGTAGATCAACCAATAAAAACAAATAGGGTTGCATATTTAAACGTTGAAATTTTGTATAGTATCATTTTTTATAAGAAAAATGTTTTCAAGGTTACTTACATGAATATAAAATTATCGTTTTTAATCCACACATATCTAATTATATAAATATAAGTATTACCTTAAGTTTGTATATATCATTGGATCTATTGGAGTGTTAAAATTCAATAGTGTGTTACTTTATTTAAAAATTTCTGAACTATTTATAAGAAACACACCTGGATAATCGAACTTGTCCGCCATGGCACAGGCTGCAGCCAATAAATGTGAAATTTGTCAACGAGGACCAGGTAAACAATACTGTATTGAATGCGATCAGAAGTTTTGTGAAGAATGCAAAACATTACACCTGAGATCTAAGATTTCTAAAAACCATACATTTAACGATAGTTCTAATATAAAAGATTTAAAAAAATCTGTGTGTAATGAACATAATGAAAATTTACTTTTCCTTTGTTTACCTTGCGACGTTGTCATCTGCAGAGTGTGCATGACCGGAAGTCATAACGGACACAAGGTGTCTGGGATTGAAGAATCGATTTCAAAATTAAAAAGTGAAATTGATAAAACTATAAAAGATAAAACTGCTTTGTTGCAAAAGCACATCTCGAAGACGGCAGCAGCTATAAAAACTGTGGAACAGGATGAAATACAGGCGATTGCTCTAGCAAACGAGGAAGGAAATAAAATAAAGGAGTTAATAGACGAACATGTGGAATCAATTGTCAAGACAATTAAAGAAAAGACTAAAATTCAAGTAGATGCTTTGAAAACCGTAGACGAAGATCTGATGAAGAAAAAACAAAACTTGACAGAATTCAAAGAAAAGAAGGAAGAGCTGGTCAAAACAAATCAGATTGGATTTATTTTTGAAAAGTTGAAAAAACTCGTGCAAATAACGGAGAATGAACCAACCCTTCCAACGGTAAACTTTACATCCATTAAGTATACCAAATGTGATATCAAACAAGAAGATATTTCAAAACTTTTTGGAAATGTATCAGAAAAAGGGTAAGTACTACAAAATATTAATGTACAAGTATTTTTAAAATCTGTGATTTTTCAACAATTTATTTATTCTATTTAGTCCTAACTTATCCAGAATCATCCTCAGGATATCGTCAATACAAATTGAGTAGACCTAAATCTTCGACAATGCCACACGATTTCTGTTACATAAATGGAAGATAAGCCCAACGAAGATGGAAATGATTTCCTCAATACCAGTAAGATTAATAGGATTAACTCATTGATGAAATATATTCCCCTTTCATCCCAAGTTCTACGCTTTAATATTTTGGTCCCAAAAATGTGAATTCTCGAAAGAAACTAGATTTAAATTCGAAATGATTTGTAAACATCCAGCATATCAAACTGAAAAAGAAAGGAAATGGGGTAAATGTCAAGGAGACAACATCCCATATCCAGGTTAAAGCTACCCAAAACATAGCATCTAGGGGTCACCGTACGGTCTTCAACACAGTGAGGAACCTCACACCATATAGCAAGCCCTCAATGGCCCCAAAAAGTAAAAAAAGTGAATAAATCAATGTCCAATAACCCAAATATCAAGAAACTAAAATTTTATAAGAAGACAAGGACATTACACAAACTAATAATCTTGAAACTGTTATCTATTAATATGCGTTGGCACGTGCATGTCTCGAAATCTGTCACAGACAGCCTATGAAAATAATTAATCGTAACGTATTTTACTTCTCTAAACGTTTAGAGTTCTTTTAATAATCGTTGTTTAAAAAGAAAAAGACAACAGGGAGCACCTACAATGACTGGACATTTCATTTACAAACCACAATTTACCAAACAAATCCAAAATTTAAATACAAACTTAAGACAAACAGTAATGAGGAGTTTTTGTCGCATCAAAACTTGAAAATGGGAAGCTAATCATTTTATAACAGTTACAGTAATCATTAGAAGTATTAGTTTTTTATAACTTTACTCGAATGTGTCTATAAAACGGGTCCTAATATGTACCAACGTATGATAATCAGCTAAGATTTAAAATTTGAGTAGTACACTTAGTGATTAAATCAGATACTTGCAACATTTATAAATGAAGTCAATATCTTTTCTTTATAGCAAACAAAAAGAAGCTGCTGCAGATCTAAAAGAATTAGGAAGGTAAAGCCTTTTCACCAAATCATTTGTGTTTCGGTACCCTATATGAGTCATCTGTAGGCTTCCAGCTTACAATCAAGTTCAGAGGTTACTTTCACGAGTAAAAACCTAACATAAATTTAGCTGATTGCACCTACGTTATTTAAAATTTTCGTGCATTAATAGTTGATGATCTATGATCAGAAATGGACAAATACATGTATACAGTCTATATGTCCAGAACGAGACATTTTAAGGGTTAAAGATGGACTCAGCAGAAGTATGATTACAAAAAGATTTCTGTTTCCAGAATGAGCATTTGCTATCTCTATGTGTAGAAACACGTTCATTGCGTTTCTTTTTTCCGTACATGAGCAAGCATAAATTTTCAAATTAACTAGAAACCAGAAGATGAAGAATCAAAGTTAGTAAAACAACTGCAGTAGAATACCGAAGGAACCAGGGAAGTGATGATTACAAAGTCAAAGTCCAAAATCATAGCAAAAACGGCAACAGAGAAAAACAAAGACAAAACAAGGACGTGAGACAGTCACAAGGCATGGAAATAAAAAAAATTGACATCAAGAACTAAGGTACTCCGGAAATGTTTCTGATTAGATGCATTTCATGGTTTCAGTTGGTGTAAATATTTTATATATCAAATAAACACACATAAAAGTTTAAATTTGGACTTTTGTAATTTCGAATAGTCTTCTCTGGTATTTTATCAAATCGTATTTTTCTTGTCTGAATAATATCAGAAGATAAAATTACAAAATACTGAAATAAAGTTCTGCGGATAATGCCCATTTCAACAACTTATGTCTCTTTGGTGCAGATTAAAACAAGCATTTGGGGAACCAAATATCAATACAAATGTTATAGCTGACAGATAAAAAAAAAAGTAAAAGGCAAGGCCTACAGATAAATGCTAAAATAAGTTATGGACAGTTTTGCGCAAAGGAAACATTGCACACTTATATAAAAATCTTTTCTTTACAAAAATGTATTATTAAATCCGAATTACAAATTTGAGTTACCAAATTCACCAAATTTCATCACTCTTTGATTTCTTATAACATAAAGTACAGAATATACTGGGAAGACTGCGTTCTTATGTCTCTGCGATACTCACTGTAATAATTACCGTTAAATCCCCTTTTAACTCTTCTTAATTCTTTAAAGGTAAACTTGGGATAACAAACAAAAAAAAATATCCTGGGAGTTTTAAATTCTGGTCAGAAATCATCATTAAGGTTATACTATTGAACTGTTGATTACAAAAGCAGGATAACAGTAAACACCTACAATGGCCGGGAAATACAATCACATGCACTATTGCCAAGCGAACTGTACTAGGAAAACAATAATGAAAACAAGAGACAAACATAAATAACGATAGGAACTCGGGATAGCCGGACTTGGTAGCGGCATACGCCAAAGCCAGTGGTAGGGTTAAACCGGTTTAATGGGTACCTAACCTCCCCTTTCTCTATCCCGTTTCCCTTTTGTATAATAAACATGCGAATAAAAATAATTGGCATAAAAAGACTGAAATCGCTGTTGATTAGCAGTAAAAAGATATGTTGTCAAAACATTGTCAAAAGATTGCTAAAAGACAGGTTCATTCAATTTCTTCTAGATGAAAATTGTATCATTCAGTTTAACCAAAACCGGAAAATTAAAGGTCCTCCACACATATGACTTATATAAACATTTTATAAAACATTTTATAGGCATCATAGTGCAGTATGGTCAGATAATCAAAGCACAATGTCGAGTTATTGTGAATCAATGTTTCCATGGTCTTACGTTCAATAATTAATATACGTATATACTTAATTGAACGCTCGTGAAAAGTCAGGTTTCTTGTACTTGGGCTGGAAACGAAAGATGTATTCGGTTTTGTATAAGCTTACTACATACAACACAAAATAGCTTGTTTAATAGATAAAAAATATGCAGGACATTCAGTTTAACACAAAATATGGTTTTCAGTTTATATTATGTTGATTTTATGTTCCCTTTCAGATTTACACATCTTTCGATTGACTGATTTCAAATGTTTTGAAAAATCTAGCTGTAGAGACACAAGTTATTGAAATGGCTATATGCAGAAAGATAGATTACAGTAAATTCGGTATTTTGTTATATTTTATCAAATCATTAATTGTGTACTCGCATTTCGGGGAGGAAGTATCCTATTATGATCATGGCAGCGTGAGGCTCGTTCTGAGTATTGAATTTGTGTTTTGTGATAATAAAACTCTGCCATCTCCTTTGCTTAAATACAGCTTGGTCCATTTGGTCATTAACCTAGACTTCCCTATTCCTGCTACTAAGAAAAATATGCATATGGGCACAGAACACCAATTAATTTTCCATAGGCTCCAATAGTAACATTTTGAGAAATTCCACCCATTTCTTTATTTCGTTGGTACATGTCTGAAGTTGCTGCTATTTCATTTTCGGGGTGGCATGTCAGATGAAATTTTCCGGTATTTGCCAAACTCCGAAAATAATAAAAATAATCCATATGTCAACACCAAAATATTCGTGAATGTGCATCTTCTACTAAAGTTGAAAACTTTCCTACACACCTTTATTTCATTAGGTTGAATATCTACATAAGTTTTTTTGCAGTACGTTCTACTTCCAAAACAGCCATTACAATGTCCATTCGTTCAGTTATGAGTAAACAGTACACCTTTGAAGCCTGCGGAGTGGTTGACCGAATTAAGCACTACTTGTGTATCAGTTCAAAAGGTCAATTAGTGATCTGGGTCCATATACATGTTTTCCCTTGTATTATTTTTGTTGCATCAGGATCGGTTGTGTACTTGTACATTGGTTCCGTTGTATTGTTCAAGTTCAAGATGGTTCATTGCGTTAGAAGTTAATCTCTGTGGTTTAAATACTTAATAAAAATAGAAATTTTTGAGAGGATCATCCCTTTATAGTTAGCAAAATACCGAAGTTACTGTTAATTTATTTTCTGCCTATGTGCATTTCGACAACTTATGTCTCATCAGTGCAGATCAAACCAAAACATTTGGAAGTCCACAAACTTATAACAGATGATATCACTTACTCTTATAATAAAAACTGAATCATTGTGTTACTGATAAAATAAATTTCTCAAAAACGTCGAGGGGTACACTAGTAACAATTATAACAAGATCATTTCTGTTCATCTTTTACAAAATTCTGTACATTCCTTTGATCTGTTTAAGGCTTACAAAGGATTTTCATATATTCGGAGCACAATTCAGATAAACGGGTGGACATTTGAGCGAAAAAATGAGGACGACGTTTTAGCGACAAAAAGTGGACTTTTTTTGCGAAATATTTAAAGGACATTTTGGCGTATAAGACAAACATTTATGGGCATTTTAGCGACAGATATTTTGGTAACGCCTCTTCTGTACACCATGCTTTGAAAGTTGCCACTCCCTGGTCACAAAAATAAAGAGTTAGAAAGTTTTCAGCAAGATAATTTTCAATATCTCTCTACACAGCGCATGTTTTTACGGTTATAAATCGGTATTTGCCCGGTACTTGAAACAAAGAACTATTACAAAATGTTTCCTCTAGATCTTGGCGAGCCATAAAACGGGTTTAACCCACCATTTTTTTTGAAATGCCTGTACCAAGTCAGGACCATTGTTGTCGAAAATGTTTCCAGTGGTTTTCAACCTGCTTTGTATTTCTGTCTCTTGGACTTTGGTTCTTAAATTCTGTTCATTAATTATGTTATTGCCCCCACTTATCAAGGGTTACAGTGGATAATAAGATTGAAAATAGTTACGAAAAGCATTTCAGTGCACCTTTTTAAAGTTGGGTATATATCTTTGACCTATTATAGGGTTACAAAGTACTCTAGATCTTGTTTTTCTGTTAAACTAAAATTCCCCAAAACGTCGAGTGGTACAATAGTAACAATTGTAAAATTCTGTACATTCCTTAGACTTTTAAAGGGTTACAGTTACAAAGATTTATAATCTAATCGTGTAACTTTTTATGATCGATGCAATAAAAGTTTATATGCTATGAAACTGGTATTTTATATTCAAGATGTGCATGTGGTAGTGATTTTGATTTTTTTTATGGTCACTCCTCAAATTTATTATGTCAAGGATTTAAAATTAATATCTTTATTTATTAGAATATGGATTATACATAATTTTAAGTCAAAAATATTGATAGGTCCGTGTGGTAGTTTTTGAGATTTAAACGCCTGAAATTTTGGCGGGAAACTGAACTTCTCTAGACTTTTCATTCAATTTGCATTAAGGTAAATAACCTTTGAAATTCGAAGAAGGCATATCAAGAATTTCATCAAATTTTGTCAGAAGTCTATTGAAGATGTATACTATCATATTTTTGAAAAGAAAATTGGGGGTCAGTGTGCAAAATTTTCAAGGTTCATATTTTCATGCCGTTTGTTTGTAGATCATTTGTATGTATATCTAAGATGTGCTCATATTAAGGGTTTTGAATTTTTAAAGAAAAGAAATGACAGCTTTTTCCCAGGCCCGTTGTATGATTTCATAGTATTATCAGCGCTCTACGATGTTGCACTCTTCAAATTGTTGACTGTTACACAAACTTTAACCTGAGCCACGTTTGAAATGTAGATCATGGTGCCCAAGTTTTAATCATCAGCCTCATTCCTTTTGCAGATGCATCTACTGACAAAATATATATCATTTACAAAGTAAAGTAACTGAGATCTTGACTGTAAACAAGCTTTACCTGAGATACTTAGGTGTTAAATGTAGGTCAAGGTGAACTTAATTCAATGTTTAACCTCGTGATTATACAAGTACCATCTACAAACACAAAATTATATCTGCAAGTCATATATGAGATCACGACTCTTACAAAAACTTTAACCTAAGTCACTCATGCCTGAAATCAAGGTAACCTTTTATTCAACTGGGATGTGGACTCTCTATATCCTTTTATGGTTAATTCAATGTTTCTTTCATTAAACAATCCTCAATTTAAGGATAACCTTCATCTTATATACCGAAATCAACTTGAAATTAAAGGGACCACTGATACACCATCATCAACATCATATCTGGACATTTTCCATTTGCTTAATCTTACCATGTATTTATAGGGATATTGTCCTATGTACAATTACTCCATATCCCTTCATTTGTTTTTTTTTTACCTCTACATTGACAACATTAATTGACGTCTGAAATTGTCACTAGAGATGTTTTACGGATTTGACAGACCGTCACAATGTTTCTATTTCACAGATGAGAAAAGATGTCATTCGGTAGATCCAGAGTTTATTACCGGGCTGAAAAACACTGACTGCATCCGGACTTTTAATTGGCAGTGTGACGGGTGCCACGCGTGGAGCAGATTATGCTTACTCTTCCGGAACATCTATGATACCTCAGTTTAACTGCTAAGTGCTTTAGTTTTGTGGTGTTCTCGTTCATTTGTGTTTATTTGTCTTTGTCTTGCTGTCTCAATTCGTGTTGGATATGAGTTGCCGTGATTTTGTATTTTGATTTTGGAATTCCACCTTTCATCATTGTTACTTCGGTATTCGTTTGCCGTTGTGTATTTAGACTTCAGTCTGTGTCTTCTGAAGTATGGAGTCCGTAAAAAGATTTCCCGTGCAAGAGATGTACGCTTTCTATATATTTCAGTAATGGTGTACCTGTTTTTATATAGATACACTATCATACTTTCGAATTTTGGCGTTTTATTTTTGGTATATTCCGAATGTTATTCTTACAACTCTGTTTATAGTGCCCATATCTCACTAGTTTTCTTGCAATTGAATCAATGAGTGCCGGTGGTTGTTTATATATTGTGATTGTCTGCTATGAGTCTTTTGACGGGCAACATATGGCATGTTTTTTGACGACCCCTAAGCCATGGATAAAAAGAGAATGTACGTGGCGTTATTAAAAAATTAACAATGAATTCTGCTGAAACCGGTGCTAAGCTTAGGGCCTTCTTGAACTTACTATGTGGTGTGAGCGAAGCTCATTGTTGAAGGCCTCATGGTGACTTCAAGTTGAAGCACAGCAATAAGAATTGTTCCATTTCTTATTTTTACTACCTGTTTGTAGAGAATTTGTCTCATGTGCATTAACCTAATATTCTTTCATTGTTAATCTAACAAAAACTTCATTCATGAAAAATAAGACAATATGATTCACCAGCCCAGTAGTCAGACTCGTCTCATATGAAAATGATACTTTGTTTTTTATAAAAATTCTCCGGATCCGTTTTTATCAAAATTCCAATCCTTTTAAATTACTGATGTTCGTTTCATTAATTGCACTCACTGGATGTCATTGGTTCTGGAATTGACCTCATATTTCGCTTTTTTGACTAATTTTGGATTATGTCCTCTAATAATTTTTGATTGCAATGTTGCTGCACATTGAAACATGTGTAAAGCATGTTAATTATGCAACATATTGTTTTTGTATTTGAAAGCACTTGATCGATCTCACTGCTGATGGACTAGAGGTCAATGAGGTTATTTCCAGTCCAGTTGTAAGAGTTGAAGTATCTGAGATCTGAAATCTACCAACTTTATCTGAGCCACTCATGCATGAAATGTAGGTCAATACCTATTTCATATGTCAAGCTCAAGTATATGCATCAATGGACAAAAGCTTATCCATCTATGACTTTTTGTTTGAAAAGATACGTCCCTTAACCTGTGAACGGACCGACGAATAGAACAGAAGAACAGATGAACGCTATTCCTCCCCCTTACCCCGTTTTTGGAAAGGACTATAAGTATATGTTATCGGGCTTTTGACAGCTATGTGTCGGGGTGATATTTTACAATACATCATCTGTCAAAAGCCCGATAACTTGTTTATCATCCTTTATTTTGCATTTTAAATTTGTAATTATTGAACTGAGTTTCAAATTCTCCCAAAGTTGCACATGAAATTCGACATACATGCATTCTCGCCTTTTCAGAAATTTTCAGCTTAAAACATGTTTTTTAGTTTTTTATCATTTTATTGGCAAAAGTTTTGTAACTGGGTGAATATTTTGACCGAAATACTCTAAATAATGTCGATTTTGAATTTTGCAGCAACATTTGGTTGTTACGACATTCTATCGTTCCTTGGAGCTTTTATGACGTCATTATGTGAAAACGTCAAAGCTCTGCAGGACATATCAACGACCTAGTTTCTACAATTTTTCTGGCATCTAGTTTATCTATTTGTGTAATCATGATTCTTTCCTGAATACCTAATCGGAAAAAGCAAATGAAATAGATGTTTGTTTTTACAAATTTGATTTCGTTTGAAACCTTGAAAAAAGTTATTGCCTTTGAAACTTTGGGAGAATCCATGTCAACCTCTGATATATCCAGGTCAACCAGATACGGCTTTTGTGGAAAGGCTCTGCAGGCTGATATAACCATGGGAAAGGATGATAAGCGAGAAGAAGTTTTTTTTTACTGTTACCCTTCATAATTTTAGTTGAAAAGTAAGTGAGAACCGAACCGTCAATCTGAAACGAATAATCCGAAGATAATGGAAAATTCGGAAAAACAAAGACATAACATGAGTACTGCACAGAAAAGATAATGAAGACACGAACATATACATAGATAAACAACGTTGACCTAATAAAAAAACCATAGGTAATGTCAGTTGATGGAGTAAGCAGCTCCTGTTTCTTATAAGACACCCGCCGTGTTGAACATTTCAAATCCGGTGGTAAGATCAAATCCGGTAGAGGAAACAACAGTTTAACTTTTAAAGGGAAAGATCTGTAGTTATCTGGGAAACAGATATTTCATCGTGGTCCAGAAGATGGTGATGTCGACCTTGTGTTATCCAAGAGTAAGCTCCATTTGTTTTTAATTCGATGTGCACTGAAGAGAGTTAAGTTGTCAAAATGCCTATCCAGAGAAACAATATTAACAGTAATGTCGGTATTTAGTTATTGATTTCCGCTGGATTGATACCTCTGCTGATGTACTAGTAGTACTCGAGGGTATCCGCTGAACAAGTAGCGAGTACTACTGTGCTGTTCTGAAAACCGATTATATTTGGAACATTGCAACATCTAAAAAAATATATTTTTAAAAGTAAAGAGTAAATCCGTAGTGCAAAGCCCAATCATTAGCAGGTTTACACTTAATTTAGATGCTATTGGTTATTTGTTCTTTATCAGCTTTGATTCGTCATGCAAATTTTGTGAATTTTAAATGTTTTTTTTTTAATTCTGTCCGCACTGAAGAGACATTAGTTGTCGAAATAGTTATCTGTAAAAACAAATAACAACAATGAAAGGTCGAAGGAATGTATTCAGTTTTGAAAAAAGGTGGACAGAAATAACTTTATTACCGTTGTAAACTTTGTAACCATTGTAAACCATGTAACCCTAAAGATTTAGGAAAATCAATTTTACCAAATAATAAACTATGAAATCCTGGTACAGGAACCAGGAATGGATGCAATTTGAAAAAAAAAATGTCGACAGGAATGAAGTTGTTACGATTTTAACCCAAATAACATAAAATCCGAATAGTAAACTTTGTTACCCTATGACAGGTGCAAGGAAAAAGTTGTTCATTGAAAAAGTGGATGTCAAATGTATTACTTCAAGAAAGAAGCTTGCTGAAGAAAAACTGCAACGATCTAACTTGTTGCTTCCGCAACTTCAGAAGGATTATAATTGCTGATGGATTTTTTTCGGAAAAATAATTGGACATATCCAGCTTTTGGCTTTATATTCATTTTATAGGACTTTTCAAGTTGCACTCGATTTTGTTAATCCAATGGTAAGTTCCCTTCCCACTTGGCCGAGTTCTGCTTTCAAAAGTTATTGTGCAGCTGTTTATTGGTCTTAATTACGGCTTTAAGTGTCTTGGTGTCTTGATCTATTAAAATATAAATAAATATTTTTAATTGTAGGTAGTGATGAACAGTAATATTGTAAAATCTTCAATGTATAACCAACCTACAGACACTTTCCACCAATGGAAGGACAATTCAGGTCGAGTTTATGGTTTAGTTTTTACCAACAAAGAAGATGCCGACAAATTTGTCTTAGGATGGAATACGGCAATTGACACATTGAAAGGTTAACACATGAGCATATTCATCAGACAATTGTTGAAGTTTTTATTTTTGGCAACCGCTGATGAAAGTTTTCTGTTTTTCGAATAAAATTAAACCAATTATGTTTAACTCCAAATTAATGGTATTGAATCAAAATAAATTAAGAAATAAAGTTTTCACGATTGTAAAACCACTTATTACATACTTAGTAGAGATAAAAGCGTTTTTGCATGAACAATATGACCCGAAGTAAACTGTCCATATTTTCACACCCCGCGAAAATAATGGGTTATTTTATGCTCCTCGTGCAAACGACTTTCGGTCCATATCGGTCTGGCATTTCTAAACGTCGGAAGTATGTAATAAAAAGTTTAATACATGTGCATTTCCATATTGACCTGATTATCATCCCTCGACCAACATTGTCCCTCGACTTCGTCTTGGGCCGATATGGGTGTCTCGGGATGATAACCAGGCCAATATGGAAATGCCCATGTATTAATCTGTATTTAAGTTGAAAATAAACATAGCCGTGCGTAACAATGTTTTCTTTTTATGCGCTGATAACTTCATGCGCCTCATAAATTCTTGGGTGTATTCCCAATCATCCCAATTCATTCAACTAATCGGTTTTCAAATTGATATGTGGACAACTATAACACAAAATCTTCGATTTCGTTTTCACAGCTTATTTGCAATCTTTCCTTGGATTAGCCACAAAATCATAAAATCAGGTATATGACAGACGAATAGTAAACGTATTTATTTGAAATTCGGAACCACTGTTCGGAACATCACATTTACCTTTTAAGAGGGGTAAAAAGGCTTGTTAAGACTATAGCTTATACTGTAATGAATTGTAATTATTTATAATTATTATTTATGTGAAAGTGCTTTATTCGATATATACCATTTAAAGATTATGTATCAAAGTATCTTTTATTTTTCTTTTATATGTCTGGCAGAAAACGGATATTCATTGCACTAGAGAGATATACTGGTAAGTGGTAGATATGACCATCTCCAGAGGTACACAGCTACTGGAATTTCGTATTTTGTAATTATCTTCAACTTGCCCAGCTTTGGTTGCGTTTGAGAAATTTGTGACCTATTTATTCATCCGACAGACAATTGGTCAGTTATTTTTTTGTAAGCGAATACTTTTTCAAATATCAAAACGAATCTGAAATTTTGATTATATTACACTAGTTAACACAAACATGTATTTAAATGTACTTTTAGAGTAAATAAACAAAACGAAAACGTGTCGAGTATCAAAATTCTCTATTTTCAAATACTTGTTAACTAATCAGTTATGACAGAAAACATTTAGCGGCCACGGAAGCGGATTGGTATTATTTTTCATTTTACGAATAGTATAGTGAGAAATAATTATACTATCAGTATAAAGAATATTTTCTTGTGATTGAAATTAATCACTTGATAATATTCACTTTTTAGCCCAAGTCCGACGGGTTAACTCGCAATATGGACACCAGGAGTGCGATAGTGTCAAACGAAGTGAAAGACGCCATAGCACTGAAAGTTCAATGAGTCAACAAAATCTATTAAATAACATAACAAAAATTATGTACTCTAAGTTATCATCATTACAGATTGGTATGAAACAGTTCTCAATTGCAAAGAAAAGATAACAGGAAACACCAACAATGGGGAATGTCACAATTTATCTGGAAACCACACACACACACACACACACACACACACACACACACACACAATATATCAATAAAAAGACAAAAGCCAAATGTATACAACGATAGGAACTCGGGATAGCTGGACATGGTATCGACACTAGCAAAAGCCAGCGGTAGGGTTAAACCGTTTTGTGGGTATCCAAAGCTCCTCCTTATCTATCCCGTTTCCCTATAGCATGATAAACATATAAAAACCCAAAACAGATAGACTAATATCTCCATGCACCATGACCACTATCCTGAAAAGGGAAAGAAAATGACAAAACGTAATTTTGAAAGAAGGGTCAAGGAATGTTTGCCGCTAAGCTGCTTTCTAGCTCAAGGAGCCTAGTCTGCTGGTAAAACACTGTCGGACTACGGCAGGAAAATAAAACTCAAAACTCCCCCGAAGGGTTTGACAAAGAATCGTCATGTATTTCAGTAGGCAACTGCAGTATCAGTGAGAGGCAAATATACTTGTAAAATCATCAGGTCATTGGATCCTAACGCCAATTTAACGAATTCTTGCAGAACATCCTGTCAATACCTCCTAACAAATTTAAGTTACGTCCCAGTTTTTCTGGATTTTTACAAGTTTTTGGCATTTTTAACAACATTTCCGTAAAGGCGAGGATGAGAAATGCCCTTAGCAATAAACTGTTTTCTGGTCACGCCATGTTTCGATATCAACTCTTCATATCTTCTATAAAACTTCTTAAATGTGTTTAACAATTTGTGAAATCTGTAACCTTATTGTAAAAGTTTGGATGCGATATTAAGGTTTCGTTCATATAAGTCGTCAAGAGTAGAACATACGCTTGCGAATCGTACCAACTGAGATATATTGTCGCGTCGCCCGCAACCCA
>MJUU01006275.1:0-36669 GCA_002080025.1 Modiolus philippinarum
ATTGTATATTAGAAGCAAACATAGTAAAAGACTGTTCGTAAGTGTTGGGACGTTGTGGCGTAGAAGCCATATTACTTGCAGGTGGTTGTAGAGACGGTGCTATAGGTGCCTGTAACGGTGCAGATTGTATCAACTGAGGCTGTGGCTGAGGTAATAATGGTTGGGGTTTTGGCAATAGATTTGAATCTGGCAAATGTGGTATTTGCATTCTAACTTCAGATACATGGTTCGGAGGTAGGCAAAATGTTTGATTCTGGGGTATAAATGCATGATGTTGCATATCTGTGTTACCATATATTGATTCATTTGCTTGGGAAATTATTTGTGAAACTTCTGGTGAACTGATCATACCTTGAGACATCGCCATATTTGTTGACATAAATTCCTTTGTTTGAGTCGACGAGTTCCTTTTTCTCTTTTTACTCGCTTGTTTACCCATAAATTAGCCATAAAACACCATTGACTGAATAAATACTGGCTTTGAACAGTAAATAGCTTCAAAAAGTCCATTAAGTAACATTAAAAACACATTAAAATTCCATTTTGAAACGGACGGTCTCACAGTACTTTCTCTCAATCCGCCATTTTTTTTACCTTCCCTTTGAAAGGATTTTTGTGTAGTTTAGGTAGCTAATACATAGTAGGAATGATTTTATAATTAGAAGTTGCTTTAAGTTCAGCTGTAGCTATCATGTGATCATCAATTATTGTGTTTCTGTTGACGTGGTAGCTTGAAATGTACTAGAATTGGTAATTTCATTCCGAAGCACCTCGATGTAATACTTACGTCAAACAACGACCACATTTTTGGCTGCTTTATCTGCCGGAACAAATATATACTCTTTTTCCAATTCTTTTAACTTCTGTTTGATTTTTGAAATAGCAGGAATGGTATTCTGCTGCTTATAATGTGTTTCAAAATGATTTATTTGGATATCAACAACTTCCATGCATTTGTTAATGAAAGTGTCTAATGATTTTTTTATCCGCATTTTCTCTTTTACATCACTTTTTACAGAATGACATGATGGCTTTTTTAATTATATCACGACAGTCCTTCCAAATTATTTTTGAAGGAGGACGATATTTGGGTCCTTTTTGGAGAAAAGTTTTTACCTCTCAGTCCTGGACGATGTTGAGGTCTCCTGTAATAACATGACCACTAGGTTCATATCGAAACTTCGAGCTAGCACAATTTCAGGTCAAGGGTGAATTTTGATTAATTTCAGGATTTTGGTAACGGATGAATAATTAAAAATAAGGTCTCTTGTAGGTTTTTTGTAAGTACATAAAATAATGGGTGGTTCCATATTATCAAAATAAGGAGGAATAAGTTTGATAATATTTTAGTCTCTAAATATACTAGATACATCAATAAGATCGATCCCTTTGTTGATATACGGTAAATTAAGGAAATATCTTTTATGGTCTTAAGGTTTATCAATTTTAGGAAACAATTTGTGGTAGCAAAATGCGCTGATTATTCCAGCAGCTTCATACATTGGACTGTAATATGGTATGGTATTGCATTTTTCCAATAAAGTAATATTTAATTTAACAATAGGAATTGAACATAATTTACAAAGCAAATTATGTCTGCCATTATTTTTAAAGATAGTAACAAGGTCAGAAATTGAAACTGAAGTTCTGTGGTAGTTTCGTTTATTACGATTGATACGTTTACCGTGGGATCGTTTATTACGTAATTTTTTTAAACAATATCCATAATATTGATGGAAGAAGTTCTTGATATGTTACCTAGACCCATAATATTATCATAATGATTTAAACCGAGAGGATACGCCGTTTGCAACTTCTTTTGATTCCTTATTACTCGTTTTTTTATTTGCACAAATTAGCAGAATAGTGTAATAAACTAAATAACAACAGATTACCAGAAACACCTACAATTGCCGAAAATATCATGAAATATCATAAAGTTATATGTCTCTGGAAATATGAATTTCCTACGTAAGAATTTGATCCGAAGGTTCGTTTACCCTTGGGGAATCGGATTTCACTCAGGCGACACCTTCGATCGGATGATATAATTATCTCGGTTAACAACTTATGGATTTGTTATTTTCATGCAACTATGCAACAATGGTAGAACCATCTACTTTATATAAAAGCAAGAAATTTTTGTATAATGTCAGAAATTAAGGTTTTTGTGATTTTCAAATCTATAATGATTATCTACTTTTTGAAATTTCTAGACATGATAAATATGATTTGCATACTGTCTAATGACAGTTTATCACGATAAAATTACATATATATCATGTTATTATATTCTTACTAGATATTCCATGAATATATAAATCATTCCTTTTTTTCTATACACACACCGGATGTGCATTTTCATTGTTACGTCATAATTACAGCTTTGATAAATAGAAGGAAGGAGCATTTCCTGTTTAGAGTTTGAGTACTTCGCAATTGAATCTTATGCAAGTAATATACTACTTTTCGGTCAAGGTTTCATAATCATGATTACAGTATGTTCATAAACCGTTTTGATTATATTGCATTATATATGATTACTTTCAGTGTAAGATAAGGACCAGTTGATTTTCAATGGAAGGTGATAGGTTTTTCAACCGAGTCTGTTTTTTTTTATTTATCCATTTCGCAGGAAATTTATTTACCCATTTCGCAATACCAGATTATTTACACCATGCTAGGACAATGTGTTAAGGAAGGCTTTTTCTAATGGAAACTGTGAAGCCAAGACATTTTTTTTCAACCCAGGTGATGGTAAGAATTTTTCTAGAAAGTCCCAACCCCTCACCTCCAAACAATCAAATGGTCCGTTCCCATGATGTAGAATCGTATAATCATAATCTTCAGTGATTTTTGTACCTGCCAAATGCCAAAGGCTCATCAATGTTACTTTGAGCACAAAGTTCAAAGACGACAAAAATTGCAAACATAGTCCCTGAAATATAGATCAACATGCAAAATGCCATAAAAAAATGGAATTGTAGAACACAATTAAAAAGTAAAATACACAGAAATATACAAATTTAAAAATAAGTAAAAATGACAAAAGGGAGAAAGAATGCCATTGCACAATAAATATTTTTATTCTTAAAAAAATACTTAAAGCCTACCTCAAACGACTTATTGTTCAGAAATTGATTGTGAATTTATAGTCGAAGTTGAAGGACATATGGGATAAATAACTGAAAAACTGATTACAACAGGGCTTTGTCACTTTTCCTGGCTGGGCATAAAAAAAAACTTTTTTTTCACACGTTTGCTAGTAAAAACGGGGACATTTATGTATTTTAGAACGGATGTCCAGTATCGTATTTGTTATGACCCATCATGATAATAAAGCTTCCTTCTCGGAACAAATAAAGATAATAAAGAAATAAAAGATATGGCACAAACAAGTCTAAAGAAATAAATTGTTTTCATAAATGCTTAAATATCTTTTCATGGATGATAACCAGAGACAATGAAAAAAACATTGCTTCCGTATAATTGTTTAACGCCTTTACTTTAATTTTGTGGTCACGTATTTGTTTCCATTAAAAGGTTTATTTAGCCTTTCAAGTGTGGACAGGAAGTGTAACTTGATGTAAATCACATACACGTTGTGTAAACAATTGATGAAAGAAAATCTAGAGAAGAAAATGTATATTGCTGATGTTCAAAGCTACATTTGAAAGGCGGAGCCTTTTATTACCTTATTTTTGCTAATGCTGATATTCATGTCTTGTAAATGGTGAATAAAAGGATATGGAGTAAGTCTTTAGTTTAATATTTTTTTGAGAAAAAAAACATTACAATTTGACAAATATTTATTCCAACTTAGATAAAGCCATCTCCTGAAAATATGCTGTAGGATTAAAAACTCATTTTTAGGAAATTATCTATGTAAAAAATGAATAAAGTCCGAAGGACTTTATGTAAAGTTTGTGAGTGAGCTGCCGGAGTTTATACATACATAATTTCCTAAAAAATCAGTGTTTAATTCTATAATTCCAACTTTTTTCGTTAAAAAGTGCGTGATCTATGTTAACCACGTCTTTATTTGCTGCACTTTATTTTTAAGGAACAGATTAATGGGCAAACGGAAATATCGAAAAATATTTCCGTTTGCTATTCATGACGTTGACCAATGAAAATGAACGTTACAATCACATTTGGAATTATATATATACTAAACTTTATGTGAAAACAAGCAAAATAATGAAGCATATAACAAAATAATCTTTGACCTGACAATTTCAAAATTAGTCTTTTGTAAATACGATTGAAAAAAATTGTTCGTCTGAACAAAAACCATCATTACCAAATAGTAAAAGTTCAATGCAAATATTTAGCGAAGGTGGTTTTTCAAGAAGTAATGTATAATATCCTCGTACGGGGCGTTACTGTAATAACGTGAGTTCTAGATACATGTACATCAGAATTTAAAAATGTACATTGATGCCTATTTCTGTTATGTAAAACACTCAAAATCCTAGATTCATACCCGTATTAGGCTGGTGCCTTTATAATATCAGAATGTTAAGTTTAAGGCGTCTGCATGGTATTATTTTCCTATTATAGAATTTTGTGAAATATTCTGTTTAGAAACATAATTGTATTACTGTTCAAAAAACAAAATAAAATTTTTGGGTCACCGCGCATTTAGGCACAAAAACTGAAATTGAAAATTACACAATTTTACAAAGAAATGATAGGGAAAATGATTATATGAGATGATAGCTTGAAAAATCTATTATAGATTTTGTTCAAACTTTGCATGTGTTTTGAAATCATTATAAAGTTTACATATAAAAAATCAAAATTTGGGGTAACCATTGAAATAAGAGAGATATAAATTGCGAAATGTTTATTTCTTTTTTTTAACACATCAATTAACTTTTATTGCACTTTATGCTGTTAACAAATTACTAATAGCCAACAACATTAAGCTAAGTATTCCTGTTAAAGTAATTTATTGAATATCGAGGGAGAATATTCAATAAAGAAATGATCTTAAATGTTAATTTTTACAGAAAGATTTACATTTTACTGATAGATTTACATACATACATATAAGATAAAGATTAATAAACAGTGTGTTATTACATTCTCGGAAATATTACACCGTATTTCGTTCTGTGATTATAGTGTCGTGTGTATTCAACATGTGCAGCATCACTACATTTAGGTAAGTAACAAAAATAATCTATACACTGTTTCAGTGTTATCGTGAAGGAGTGATAATAATTTCATCGAAAAATACAACTAAGATGTGTTTCTGTCTACAAACTTGTTTATTTCTTTAGTGATGTCTATGTTAAATTATTTTATCAAATTATCTCCTTTGCATAATTTCTGTGTTTTGTAAATCCGGTATCAGATTTAAACTTGAGTATTAAAGTTTAACAATTTGTAATGGAAGTGTTGTAAAAGTGATACGGAATAATAATTTAAAACACTTTGGAACTTTATTACTTTTGTTAAATTTGATGATGAATGAAACCTAAATGAACAAGTACTGGACAAAAATGGCGGAATAATACAACTGAGACACCTTAAACGACTATAAAATTGGGGAAATTCTAGCTGACGATTCTACCTATTATTCTCAAACTCCATCGTCGTTCAAACGTAACATTAAATCTGATGATATCTTCAAATTTTTGTTTGACACAATGCTGAGCAATAGCATGGAGGTTGTCTTTCCGTTGTATTTATGAGAGTTGTGTTAATTGTGTTTCAGATCATTTTTTCGTTAATTTTATTGAAGGTGCACGTGATCCATTGCATCACTTTGCATCACTTTACTTTCTGCGCATATGCAGAAAGTAAATTCACAGTGATCCATTGCATCATTTTATTGAAGGTGCACGTGATCCATTGCATCACTTTGCATCACTTTACTTTCTGCGCATATGCAGAAAGTAAATTCACAGTAACTTCGGTATTTAGTTATTTGAGTGCGTCATCTGTCGTCCATTGTCGTAAAAATTTCATATTTTAGACTTATTCTTGAGAACAATTTTAATTTAAGCTTATTTTTGGGAACATTTCATAATTCAAGCTTATTCTTAAGAACATTTCATAATTTTGTTTTTGTGGAACTTCAGTATTTTTTGTATTTTGAACCATTGGGTCGATGCCACTGCTGGTGGACCAGAGGTCCCCGAGGGTATTTACAAGCCAAATAGTCAGACTTGTCTGACACAAAAATTTTACCTTGCGTGTTATAGAAATTTACTGTTTTTATCAAAATTCTAACCTCTTAAAAATACTGAGGTTTTATTCCGTGTATGGCACTCGGTAGATGTCCTTGGTACTGGATTTGTCTTCCTATTTCGATATTTTTTGGAAAGGGGTACTTCTTTTTGGACTACATTTTGATTGTGGCTTTCCATATTAGTTGATTTTAATGCTGCTGATGAAAGGTTACTGCTTAAAACACGTGTACAGCATAACGAAAATAACTGTTTTTGGCAACTTCGGTCTTTTTTGTATTAAGCTTATTACCGAGAACCGCTGCATACATTGAAACCAAACATGACAAAGATATTTATTGTAAGATCCTTTCTGAGTGCTTTCACTTTGGTGCCTATCGGCCATCTATGATGCCGGCAGCGGTAAACAATTTATCACTGGACTCTTATGGAAATGCACACAAAGATTTTCAGAAAACCACTGATTGAACTATCAAAGCTCCGATGGAGCTACTCAACCTGAAACTCGAAAGCCCTGAAAATCTTCATGTGTCAAAACTTCGTAGTCATCAAAAGAACTGCTGCATAGAAATATAAATATGCTTTATTAGGAACGAGAACACAATTGTTTTTCCCCTATTTGTCTATGTAAAAATAAACAAATGTAAAGACCAATAAAAAAAAATTCACCTGCGCAATTCTCATGACATTTGGCATACTTACAGAACAGCCTTAGTGTAAAAAAAATACACAAAAACTATGAACTTTCAACGTTTCAGTTTCTTTTGAATTTCCCAGAACTGAGGGAACCCTCATTGGTAAAGATAGATGAGTTCCGAATATAGCAAATTTCACCTTTTTGCACTTGACCTAATCACTAATTGCACATTGATTTAAAACTCAATACCTAATTTTAAATTTTCTATAATGTATATTCTTTCATTTGAACACATAAAACATACAAAATATGTAGTATAAAGTAGTGAAAACTGAATTCAGAGAAATACACTATTTTCTTAGGAACTATATTCGTACACAACGACTATCAAAGGGACCCTATCAAAGGGACCTAATTGTGTTTTCGTATCTATTGACCTTAGAGAACTGATTTGATCAAGGGGGATAGAAAGTACAATTTATCAAAAGTGAATAAAAATTCACAGTCAATTCTATAATCACGTAAATATGATCGAAATGGGTGATTTTCATATGGGTGTCCAGTTCAACTCATGAGCAAATCGAGGTAAACAAATACATTCGCCGATTTCAGAACTGATTCGATAAATAGGAACAGAAGGTACAATTTATATATATTAAGTTATGCCGTAATACATGAAAATAATGGGATTGTGTGATTTCGTATGCATGTCAATTGCATTGCTATAAATATGACACATGACACAGGTAAAAATGTTCTTTTTATATTTGACAAGTTCTACGCGACAGTATTACTGGATTTATCCCAAGAGACAGGGACGTAAATACTGTGAATATTTTTGTACTGTATGTTAATATCAATTCTATATAACAACACCGTCAATATTCGACTTACAAAAAAGGATTTTGAAAGAAATTTCACACTATATTTTGATCGGAAGCATGTAGCTCTTCAAATACATTAATAAGCCTGAAGCTTCACGCGACTTTCTCGGATGGTTTTAAAAACTCTCAGTCTCGCTTTTGATTAAAAATTATAATCCAAACGCATTTTTTGCTTTTTTTGTAAATCAAACAAGGTATAGATTACAACAAGACTGAAAACATTTTTTCATGCTGTCTCAATTTGATATGAATTGCATGTGTACTGTGTTTTTTTTTTTAGGATATCTGATTTTGGAATATCCCCTGCCCTTCTTCTTACTTTGGAATATCCCCTGCCCTTCTTCTTACTTTGGTACTTGTATGCCGATGTATCTATAAGTAATTCTGATTGACAGTAAGTACACTTGATTGACAGTAAGTACACTTGATAATTTATTCTACTGAAAGTGACAAAAACAAGACGACAACATCACTTAACATTTAAAACCTTTCAAATATTGAAGAAGTATCGGGCTAGGAAGTTGACAAAATAGTCGAACCAGAACAGTCGTCAATTTCTTTAGCAGAATTGAAATGAAAATAAGTTTGGTAAATTCACTAGATATATAGGTATTGTCTATGGTGTCGGAGACAAATCCTATACGTCTGTTTAAAGAAACTATAATTTTATATAGACAAACTAGGAACGTATTGTCTGGTGATTATCAAATGAGCTGCATTGTGACATTGAAAGACTACTAAACTAAACATATTATCCTATGTTTGTAAACTGTCGTAGCAAGTATTGACGTTTCAGTTATGTAACGTAGTATCATTATCTGAAAATCATGATAATGCCAAAAGCTTAAGAAAAAAGATTGAAGTCAAGTTTTTTTAATTTCTTTTTCTGAGTTTTTGAAGAGAGGGGTTCTGCAATTTCTTTCTTTAACAGTATAAACACTATTGGCATAAATATTTCACGATGGCATCGTTTCAGTGCTATATGAGACTTGAATATCATTTGAAGGTTTTTAAGCATTTTTGAGTTTATGGTCTTCCAAACGTTTCGATTTTATCTGCACTGAAGAGACATAAGTTGTCGAAATGTGCATTTTCAGAAAATTAAGTTAGATTTACGAATATAAAGGACCAGCCCATGTTTAAATGACAATAACCATATACCTGCCATGAATTATTTCGATTCTGATATGACAGAAAATAGAATTTTCCATTGCATTAGATATATAAATGACGTTGTAAATGCATGTATTTTATCTATATGCCTCTTTAATTAACGATTACTACATTTATGATTATGTAATTTTGTATATATGTTAAATTATATCATCACATGTAAATTCCTATCTCAGAGGAAATAAAGATATGAATGAATGAATGGTATTTAGTGATTTGAATATTGGTATGCTTCCTTTCCTTGTGATTTTTAATTGTTACATTTGTATCTTAAGTATCTTACTATGATACCATAGGCCCATGAGTACCGTATGAGTTAGAAGATGTAAAGTCCATATTCTAGTTCTGTTGGAATGTTGCTAAATAGAAAAGAGAAGTTTACTAATTGGAAAAGTGAAATCATCCCGTATGTCATACAGCTTTGTTTTAATATAGTTCTGCTTCCAATTTTAGATGAAGGTCCATGAGTTTGGAAGATGTAAAGAATCTGTAGTATTCTTATTTTAGATAGGTCAGATAATATCACCAAACCTAAGGTTGTTTAGAGACGAAATATCATCTGCATAACGGAATTTGAAATTAGATCATTATTTAAAAATATCATTTTAGTTAAACAAAACCTGGAATTACTCGGCTATATATTTGGCGACATTTCCCATACACGTAATGAACTTGTGATCAAGTAACTTGAATGGTTGTTTTGATAATGAGATTTATTGAAAACCGTATTCAGTTTTATCATTCCAAAATAGAAAAAAAATACACAGTTTGCTAGTACTGGTACAAGTCCGGCTGTACAGAGGTCCTATCATTGTTTACGTTGGTCTTTTGTTTTTACTTGCGGTTTTCCTGTGTAGTTCCCTGGCAGACTGTAGCATGTAATTGTAATTTTCAGCTATTGTAAATGTTTCCTGTTTTACATATTTCGGTATGCCCGGTGACATGCTTTCTTACACATATATCATGAATTTGAATCATTTAGCTACGAAAGTAAAAGTTAAAGATATTTTTCTAATGCCATATAGATATTTTCTCCCTATGTCTGTTTTGTCTTCACAAAAATTTGATTTGAATACAAATACAATATAATGAAACAAATGATAAAAAATCAGCGACACAGTGAAGACATTAAGATATTTATTCAAGATGTAACAACGTGCCATCTAAGTGTCTAATGGACTAGTCTAGACAACAAGTAGCTAAATGCAACTGCCATCCTAGTGCACGACGGAGCGAGATATTTAAAAAAGATGTACTCAGTGATATAAAAGTACCAAAAATCAAAGACAGATAAATCCAACTACAAATATCTATCAAAGGAAAATACCAATTAAAAGAAAACTACTGAAAAAGAAAAATCCTGTTTACTACAAATGAAATAATTAAATACCGACATTACTGCAAAAAGCGATGACCTAAAACAAGACAGTGAAACCAAATTTTGCCTGAAAATTGGATGAAATTAAGTCTGTCAATTCAAAGAGCTAATGGGTAAAACAAATTAATTTTACGTTGTTAGTCTTGCTCCTGCAAAAACTTTTCTTTTTACTATGCCCATCAGCTGTTATTTTCATCCAAAAACAAAGCATTGCATATAATGTTGAAGCCTCGTCCAATATACAAACTTCTTATTATCTAAATATTCTATCTAAATTTATTTGGAGTTATGTAAATAACAAAACATCGATTGTTTCTGGATAGGGCCATTTCGACAAATTATGTTTTTTAAGTGCAGATCGAATCAAAACAGAACAAATTACCTATAGGATTTAAATAAAAAGCCAAAATCAACCAAGGACTGAGCTATACAAGAGGGAGATTCATGTGTAAATCAGTATAAATTTTACTGAGAAAATTTCTGGTGTTTTTCGTGATAATATGATAATATGTTCATTATTTGAATGCTGACAATGAAATTGAATATTCATGTTTAAATGCAGTGGATGTTTCATTTGAAGTATCAAAACAAATATCCAATCAATTCATTGTTTTTTTTTTTTTTTTTTTTTTTTTTTTTTTTTTTTTTTTTTTTTAGTGTCGTGGCAGCGAATATTCGGAATCTGACGGAAAATAATTAGAATGGCTTAATTTAGTATGCTCTTGACACCGACTGCTCTTTGATGGATCATCTTCGGTGGTTTCTATTTTTGTACTATGATGTCCTAAGTATGTATTCAATATCATTGTTTATATAACACATTGAAACTGCAATCAGTTTATTATCTGTCAAGATTTTCTATCATATTTTTTTAATATCTCACAGTACCAAATTATTAGAATGAATCTTAGAATACTGTCAAAATTCCTTTTAATTTTTGTGTTATTGAATGTGTTTTCATATCACTTCTAAACTTCCCATAATCTCAGATATGACATTTTATCTTCAATTTTCAATCTTTGGCACCTGGAGCTACCTGATGGGACATGTCCCTAGGTTATGTGCAGGGTAGGTACGTCATAATACAGAAAGCCTGGAAGTGAACAATATGAGACAAAACGTTGAGAAATACAAGTCCATAACAAAGAACACTGCATATCATACAAAATGCAAAATGTACATGTCCACCGATTACCCTTATTTTTAAGTTGCGGTTAAAATTCATTGCCCCGGTGGTCGAATCCGTTTTTTTAAATAGCTGAAATATTGCTCTCAAAATAGAAAATTCATAATCAATCAATGAGATATTCACTCATTACTTAGAAAATTGTTTAGACGGGAAACAATCGAAACTTGTAATTGGCTTTGCAACCTATAAAATTTTTCGTTGTTGGCTTCATGATGACTTCAAGAGTAAGATCAACAATGTAAGAAGTATGAAAAAGAAAGGAAATGGGGTAAATGTCAAGGAGACAACATCCCATACCCAGATTAAAACGACCCAAAACAATGCATCTAGGAGTCACCGTACGGTCTTCAACACAGTGAGGAACCTCACACCATATAACAAGCCCTAAATGTCCCCAAAAAGCTAAAAAGGTGAATAAATCAATGGAAACAAACCTAACCCAATAACCCAAATATCAAGAAACTAAAATTTTATAAGAAGACAAGGACAAGTACCATATATATGCAGGGATTACGTTTACTCCATACCCTTTATTTCTCCATTTGAAGGAATATGTAAATACAGCTAAAATATTTGAAGTGTACATCTAGACTTGCCACAATTCCCTCACTTATTTATTTTAATCATATATAAATCGTTTATTTTATCCTATCCCTCTGATAGCAGCTTAATGTATTGACAACACTTGTATACTAACAACTGTACAATGTTGAATATTAATATACTTGACATTTTCATAACATATATAATTATTAAAGGAGCAAATTTTACAGACGGACTTGAAGCAAGTCAAGTGTACATCTTGTCATCATTATTTCATTTTTGCATCTACAATATACATGTAGGCTCCATTACAGTTCTAAATAAACAAGGAAGAGATGTGGAGTAAATGCATGAGACAAAGTCTCTACAAATACATAGTAAGCAAGCAGTGGAACAACGCTTTTATTGTTGGTCTTCATCTTGAAGTCACAGTTCAACATTGGGCTCTGCTCATACCTCATAATTGTCTTTTAAATATAACTGAGTGAAGAAACCAAAAATATCCTTCTACTAATTAGGTGCCTTAGCATAGGTATGTTACTATATAATCCAAATGAAAAACAAATCCTGATTCTTAAGTAATGATTTCATTTCTCAATGTATAACATCAATTATAGGTTTGTAAGAATCACATGTGGGATTTCAAGTGTATGGGTGATAAAAAAGTTCTTTGATCATTTATGAAATTTTCACAATGAAATAAGAGGGTGATCTGTTAGACTTCAAATTATTGCAGTTAGAGTTTACATGTGTGTTATGGTCTCATGTTCATTTACTCCATACCCTTTCATAAAATATTTAATACAAGAGTTTGTCTTTTAATAAAGTGTGGAGTTGGTAAAACAATTCCCCGTGTTAGAGATGTATGCTCTTTATTTTTCTTAGATATGGTGTAATTGTACATGAGATAATATCTCATGTGTACACTTTGTTCAATTACTATTATGATCTAAATTTATGTGAATTCTAAAACCTAAGGTTTAACTCCCTCTTGCGAAGTTTTGTCCTTAGTTTTATTTGATATTACTGATTTTTTGGATTTCGATTGGTTTTATGCATTTTAAACATATTTTAAAATTATATATTTTCTATGTTTGGCTTTTAGTGCTGCTGATGAGGAATTTATTTTCGTAATGGCCATACAGCTCATTTAAATTATTTCAGTTAGAGTTAACATATGTGTTATGGTCACATGTTCATTGACTCCATACCCTTTCATAAAATATGACTAAGAATGTAGGACCACTCATTATATTTTTTAAAACTTAGATATCCTTCCATTCATTAACATTTGATATATTATTTTTTTCTTTGAATAACGTTCCCTTACTATAAACAGGAGTTTAATCATAACAAATAACAAATTACGGAAGTACTAGTAACTGTTAATTTATTTCCGAGAGATGCCCATTTCGACAACTGATGTCTCGAAGATCAGAAAATTTGGAAGAACATGGATAAAAAGTTATAAAAGCTGACCAAGGAGAAATTTACAATTTACGAAGATATCTAAATGGAAACCTAAAATCAGGTAAGGACAGTTTTACGTGAGAGAGATACTCCTTAGCTACATTTATAGACATTTTTGCCAACATTTAAATATTGCAAGGTTCTATATAAAATTAATCCTTGCACCAACAATAAAATACTGGCTACTTGGTTTGTCAGTCCACAAGCAGACTCATCGGTTCCGTGGTTATGAATTACTACATAACGTTAGTATCTGCAGATACGCCATTAAAGGGTGTGTATTAAATGACACAAGACAAAGTCTCTATAAATACATGGCAACACAAAGTAATGCATCTTGAAGTCACCATCAGGCCTTCCACAATGAGCTATGCTCATATATCATATTTACTTAAAAACGGCCCATCATCGGTTTCATTGCTTTATGTCGAGCAACGCTACATTTATCTTTTTGTTACGCATGGACGCAGGATCGTCAAAAAAAAAATTCACTGGCAATGTCTTCTTACAATCACCGTCATACGTTGGCAGACAAAAGAAACTAATAGAAGGTCGCCGTTTTGACAACCTATGTCTCTTCATTGAGGAAACGAGTAGATAACCTGCATGCATACTAATATTTCTTGACTCCTGTAGTGAAAAAAACCGTTTATGGAAAATACTGTTTATATAGACGTTATAGTCTTTTTCGATTGGAACTTGTGTCTGACAATATAATACTTAAAATAGGTTAATTTATTTTGAATTTTTGTCTCAGGACCCTTAAGAAAAATAATATTTATATCCTGGTCAAGTTCTAACCTCAATGTCAATTTCAAGGCTTAAAAACAGAATATCAAAAATGCGCAAATGACAAAAAAAAAATGCATCAAAACAAGATAAAAAATGTCCAATTAATAGGGCAAATTTCGCAAACGTTATGCATCGAAAAGATTTAATGAGCTTTAATTATTAAAATGATGGTGTCAGGACCCATAAATATAAAAATAAGATTTTTACTTCACATTTACATTTCACATTCCACCTGATTTGTCTTTTTGTCTCATGGACTTCGGCTCTTGACCACCCTATTCGATAATTTTGTTATTACCCCCCCCCCCAATTTATTTTACGAAAGGATATGGAGTAAATGAACATGAGACAATATCACATATGCTAACTCCAACTGCAATAATTTTAATGAGCTTTATGGCCATTACGGAAATTAATTCCTCATCGGCAGCACTAGAACCTAAACGAAGGAAATCCACACTTTCAAAAAAAAGTAAATCATGCATAAAACCAATCAAAAGCCAAAAATCAATAATGTCGAATAAAGATAAGGACAAAACTATGCTGGAGGGACTTAAACTTTTGGTTTCAGAATTTATATAATTCAGATAATGATTATAAAGAAAGTGTACACATGAGATATAATCGTAAAGTACACCATATCAAAGAAAAAATAAATAGCATGAATCTCAACACCTGGAATTGCTTTACCAACTCCACACTGCATAAAAAACAAACTCCTGTATTAAATATCTACGAAAGGATATGGAGTAAATGAACATGAGACCACAACACAAATGTTAATTATATAGGAACTATTGAAGAGGTGTTCGGAGAAACTACAGTCTGTGGATCTTCATTCTCTTGACCACCGTGTAGCCTATTCATTGCTGGATTCCGTGGTGCATTACTTTATTAGATATCTGCGTTTGAATATTTAGTAAATCTGCCTTTTCTCCAGACAATCACCGAAAAAGTGTCAAAATCTTCACTTCCCCTAAGCATAAATGCTTTCCCCCGCAATATTTGCTGGTACGCTGTGAAAGTCATTTTATATTTTATTGCGTTATATAGCCTGCACATCATTAAGTGTTTTACCCTCTAAGTAATGTTTCGTAACGGAACAAATAAAGGGATATTGAGTAAACAAAATTCCTATTAATACACGGTAAGATTAAGGCGTCCCAGTGGTATTATTCCGTCATTTTTGTCTAAAAATTGTTCATTTAGGTTTCATTCATTAAGAAATTCAACAAAATAGTTATTTAAAATGAAAAGAAAGTTCAAATGTATTTAAAATTTATATTCCTAATCATTTTTATAACATTTTTATTACAAAAAATGAGTTAAAACACATGAGCTTTAAAACTGTTGCTGGATTTACAGAACACAGAAATTGTTCAAGGGAGATAATTTGATTAAATATTTTAACAAAGATATCACTAGAGAAATTGACATTTTGCAATTTTTCTCTCTTATTTCAACGGTGACCCCTAATTTTTATTTTTTATATGTAATTACATAGTGATAATTAAACACTTGCAAAGTATGAAAAAATTCTATAATAAATTTTTCAAACTATCCTCTCATATGATCATTTTCCCTATCATTTCCAAGTAAAATCCTGAAATTTTCAATTCCAGATTTTGCGCTTAAGTGCACGGTGACCCCCAAATTTTATTTTACATTTTGAACAATAATACAATTATGTTTCTACACAGAAAATTTTACACAATTCTATAATAGGAAATTAATACCCTGCAGACATCTTAAGCAAATAGAACAACAGCATTGTCTGGTTATTATGGTAAAGGCTGCAATTCGACATTGAAAGACAAAACTGAAATAATGTCCATTACATGTAACCGAAAGACATGTTAAAGCTGATAGAGAACAAGTAACCAAGAAAGGATCTAAATGGAAAAGTAAAATTCAGCTAAGGACAGAGCTATGCATTAAGGAGATACTCCTTAGTTTTAAACAAAACTTTGCAAAATTCAGATATTGCAAGTTTCAATACAATCGGCTTTTAGGCCAGCACCGAAGCACTCGCTACTGGATTGGTGAATACCCTCGGGACTAACAGTCCACCAGCAGTGGCATCGACCCAGTGGTAATGAAAAGCAAAATACCGAAGTTACGATTAATTTAGTTTCTGCATATGCACATATCGACAAGAATTTAGGGATCTAAAAATAGAAGGAAGTTGGGTTGCAACCTATGACTGCATATGCTTAACTATCTTTAAATTTCTTATCAAAAAGAATGTTAATGCGAAAGAATAAATATTACTCAAGTTTCAAAACATCGTACAGTATTTTTGTATTGTGAACAATTACATAACAAGAAAGTGTGTATTTAAAAAGATTGGCCGTTTTGAAGAAACCAGTGCACCGAAACAACTTTTGGTACAATGCTTTTATAAGTAGCTGTTAAGCAAAGAGGTAGTTTGAATAATACAAGGTTTCTGTATAAACTAAGCTCTAATTAATTAAAACATCTAATGTTTACGTAAGAAACGACAAATGTTCATTTATTTGATCCGGTTCTTATATCGAAAAAGAATAAGTAAACAAGTTGTCTTTTGTAATTAATGATGATGTTGTTATACAAAAGAAAAAATGCACTAGATATAATTTCTCTTATAAATATTAATTACTGTTTGTGCTTCATGTTTTAAATGTTTAATTAATGTGAAATTTAAGCACATTGATCTTGAAAATATAAATAAGCTTTATTCAACTTTTTTCAAAGAGATAAAAGAGATATAATATTAAAAAATACAACATAATCATCAAAAATATCTTCATACATTCCGTGAAAAAACCTAATTCCGTGTTATGGAGTGAAGAAGAGAGAGTTTTTTTAGCACAAAAAGCAATGCACAATAGAGAATAGATATTTAGCGAAATTGTAAAGATTTCACTTTAGTTTTGTTTGAGGGTTAGAGAAATAACATGTACCATGAATTTTAATAGATTTTGTCTTCGGGTTTAAAATTACATTTACCAATCAGCCACCCAACCATTTACTTAATTTACTTCACTGTCTAACGGTCTAAATGATTATTGCTGCTGAGTTCCTAAGGAACACTACCGCAATAGAAAGGGATGCCAGTAAAAAGTCAGGACCATTGAGGTCGAAAATTGTTTCCAATGTTTTTTACCTGGTTTTGTTTTTTTGCCTGATGGACTTTGGCTCTTGGCAATTCTGTTCGTACCTCTATTGTATTTATTTGACATATCATCAGAAAATATCCCTTAGATATTTAATACAAAACCAAATATTACAATACAAATGAAATTTCAACTTTCAAATTACTACAAATTCACAAGAACGAATATATCACTTTTCATTCAAGTTACACTGATTTGTTTCAACTACAATCCAGGTTTGTGGTAATGTGCCACATGCACAGCAGAACATGCTTATATTCTTGATCAAATATTAACACGTCCTATTCACAAAAGGGTTTCCGACGGTTTTTCTTTATTTCTATAAAATTCGTACTCAATTTTCTTTCGTTTTTATTTGTATTTTCAGTAATCCCTTTAAGGGTTGCTTCTATATTGTCATATATTTGCATATCTATGTGATTTTGTTGTTTTGATTTTCAAAATCTCGCCTTGGTGTGTATTTTTGCGTTTCATCTGTATATTTTTAATGAACACAACAATTATATTTTCCATACACAGTATTTGTATTTTCTCCTATCTTATTTTGCTTGTTGGATGCGGAGAAGTAGCTGACTGTCTTGTGGAACAAATGAACGGATTCTATAATTTATGTCTGGTAATGTGCACCAAAACCACATAAAAGTCAGATGAAATAGGACTACTTGAGATCTGCATTTTTGTGGTTTGGACTACCTTTTAATGTGTCAAGTTTATTTTATCTGTTTTCATGTTTTTGCCATGTCTTTGGACTTTAATTTTTGTTATTAACGTTTATTTCTTCTTCAGTATCTTGTTTCTTTTAAATATATGTCACATTGCATATGTATTTTATATTGCCATGAATATGGCCAAAAACATATCAGACAACTTAGAAAATTTATTGTTTAAGGAATGTTTTATAGTATCAGAAATCCGAAGTGTCAGTCCAAAAAAAAAAGGAAAAAGACAATAGCAACATCGGTACCACAAAGAAACACAAACCTCTCACAGGTACGTAAGAGAAAAGGCAAATTATTTCTGAAAGTACACTTTTCATATTTTATCTATTTAAATTATTGCTACCAATTAAACTGCTATATTACATTTTTTTCTCTTTTTAGGTGATAAAAAGTAAAATTGAATTAATCTGTTTTCTACAGATACCCATTGCCACAACCTATATGTCATCAGCGTAAATAAAAATCAAATAATTGAAAAAAAAAACACCAGAATTAAACCACATAAATGACCAGATAAAAACAAATACCCTATAGGGCCAAATGTAAAGCCGAAATCAGCAAAGGACGGAATTTGTATGCATATTAATGTCATAAATATGTGAATACTTTATTGTCAATTTGTTCCCAACCATCATATTTTCTTTAGTATTTGAAACTTGCCAAAACTATCCGCTTTGTACGTATTGAAACAGAAAAGATAATTTTCTACTTATTTGATCCCATAATTATATTGCACAAGAACAAGCAAAGATTCATTCTTTTATATGACTATTAGTTGTTGATAATGTTTTCTTAATAAGCATGTTTAATTAATACATGTTTGATATCCAAACTGCTTTGAAACTTCTTTCAAAAGCATTTAGCTCTCATGTATACCATGATAATAAAAAATGTATCCAGTTGTATCCAGTTAACAGCTCAATAAAATACTTAAAAACTATCATGGTAAAATGCTGATATTAGAAAGAACAACTTGATATTTGTAGTGAAAAAGTTACATAAAAATACTTCTGGGTTTGTTTTGTTGTCTTTTTTGTAGGTTTGTTTGCTCTTTGTTACAGCTGATATTTTACCTTGTTTTTCAGCAAACGTTTTTTTTTCTCTCTAAAAATTCATTTGTCAAGAGATCTTGCATGTAGTGGCTTACAAATGTAAAACTGAAAGCTTAAAATAACAAGTAAGAACTGTGTTCGCGAAGCGAAACACAAATGTCGCCCAAACCTCCCATGGATCGCCCTCCTAACATTTTTTTTATTCTAAAAATACGTTCTACACTGCATACACAACATTCCTGTCAAATTTCATGAGATTTAGAGCACTTTTAATTTTCCCGCCTTTTTTCAGTTTCCATGGCAGCGGCCACCATTTTGAATTTTTTTTACCTCTAAATATGTTCTTCCCTTTATACACAACCTTTCTGTCAAATTTCATGCAATTTGGAGCACTTTTAATTTTCCCGCCTTTTTTCAGTTTCCATGGCAACGGCGGCCATTTTGAAAATTCAAGACTGAAATGCACATTTTGGGATGGGGTTCCATCTTCCTATGAAGTTTGGTTAAGATTGGACCAATGGTCTTTGAGAATTCGGTGGGACAAGTGACGGAAGAAAGAGAGGAAGAATAATAATAACGAGTGATGATATGTTTGCATGCAAACACAAGTCACCCAAACCAGATTCCATAGTCAATTGCTCTTTGAAAAAATGCTGTGTTATTTACCACCAATGAATGTAGTAATTTGTTCTGAAATATTTTTGTATTCCTCATCTAAGAATTAGTTTCTTAAGATCATTATGTTTTCGACTATCAGTGCTATTAGTGCTTTGTTTCACATGGCAAAATTACTCTGGAATTAATCAGGAAGATGCCTCATAATGGAATTAATCAGGAAGATGCCACATAATGTTTTCATTATTGATTCATCGTGAACCAACATTCCAGGCTTAATATGTGTATTTTTTTCATACTAAAGCATACAATAAAGTATGGGGTGTGACCATGACCTTTGACCTTAACATCATTTTGAAGGTCACGTCTTCCTGAAGATTTTGTATGTTGAATGTCTTCTTGTATCTTCAATGGTATTTTAGCTATAAGCAAAAAAAAAAAAACATATTGGGACACAAAAAATCGGGTTTTGGTCCATAGGCCCAAAACGGTTCGTCCAATAATTTTGGACCCAATGTTACAAATGAAGATCTCAACAAGACACACATTTTCCCCAGTACATACACTTGTATAATCAGTTATCTATAATGGTGTCTGAGATAATCCAATAACAAGGTCTGAGGTCAATGACCTTTGACCATGGCATTTTTAAATGTAACACATATCACCTAAGTTGAATGGAAAAATTTTCAGGATTCTATCTCTTACCTTTTTCGAGAAAAAACATGTTTAATGAATTGACGAAATATTCAAGTGGCATAACTCATGAACGGTTGACCTTAGAGTTTCGGTCCAAATGTAACAAAGATGCGTCATGACCTAACAAACATTTTTGCCATAACTCTTCATCAGCTCGGATTTCCGAGTTAATCCAATAACAAGATTTGGGGTCAAAATTCAAAGAAACCAATGATGGTGGTCATTTTGAAATTTCAACACCCGAACGCACATCTATGGGTGATGATCTACTTTCCTGTGAAGTTTTGATGAGATTGGAGAAGTGGTCGTTGGGAATTCGGGTGGACAAGATGATGGCAAGAAGAAGCGGCGACATAATAATAAAAAGAAACGGTGTAAAAACAATAAGTCGCCAAACTACGTTTGAGCGACGTAATAATAATGAATGTCATGTTTTTTGTTTGTTTGGTTTTTTTTGTTTTGTTTTTGTTTTTTCTTTTTTGTTTTGTTTTGTTTTGTTTTTGTTTTTGTTTGTTTATTTTCTTGTTACAGGTGATATTTTACCTTGTTTTGTCTGCAAACGTTTTTTTTTCTCCATTGCATTAATTGGTCATATGTAGAGCTAAAAATAAAAATAATCAATGCCATAAAGATGTATAAATGTGTTTTCTGATTATTCATACCAAAATTATCAGTTGTTGAATTTAGTAATTTTAAGTCAAATATCTGCCTATAGTGTACCCCTTTTGTCCGGAGCAAATCTCATACAGTTTTTGAGGTAGAAGGTTTATCTAATGCTGATCATTTGTACATATATCAAAGGTGTGTATGTATATTTGATTTTGATTTCTGATCATTGATGCCAAAATTATCAGTTGTTGAACTTAGTCAATACTATATCAAATACTGCCAACATGGTATCCAGTTGTTGCCTTCAACAGTTTTCATATAGAATTAAAAACAATATGCCACTTTAAAGTAAGGCTTACCATTGCAGATTGTAAAAAGTGTACATTTCAGATATTCAGGAGTGACCTCTGGGCAAGATATACTGTCCATTTAAACGAAAACCCGGTTTGCTGTCACATTGACAGCTTTCCTCTTGTTTTTATTCAAAAATAAAAAAATACGCAAATTCAACAAATAAACAAGTACTTCATATATTCTAGGTAACGTAGAGCTAATAGCTCTGGGTTTCGACGTTGGAGATAGAAAAGTGAACGCTCACTGCAGTGTTCAATTGGTAAATGCGAATGCATTTTGATGCTTATAATCAAATATTGAAAAACTTTTTTTCAAAATAGCTGAATTGTCTTACATGAAATAAGTGGTGCCTTCATATTTTGTGTTGAGGCTGAATATTGATGTAAATATTCACTTTTTATTCTTAACCGGGTTTTCCGTCGGAAAAATCCGGTTATTAAATTGGTGAAAATGGCGGGCGGGTGGGCGGTGGGCGGCTGCCAAATGGGTACATCATTTGTTCGGAGCAAATCTCCTACAGTATTTGAGACAGGAAGGGTTTTTTTTGCAGATTAATTGTACATATATCAAAGGTGTGCATGGTACTTTAATTTTGATTTGTGATAATTTATGTCAAATATATCAGTTGTTGAACTTAGTCATTTTTAGGTCAAATTTTTAACAATAGGGTACCCTTTTGTCCGGAGCAAATCTCCTACAGTATTTGAGACAGGAAGTTTTTATTTTGCAGATCAATTGTATATATATCAAAGGTGTGCATGGTACTTTGATCTTGATTTGTGATAATTTATGTCAAAAATATCAGTTGTTGAACTTAGTCATTTTTATGACAAATTTTAAACAATAGGGTACCCCCTTTGTCCGGAGCAAGTCTCTTACAGTATAAGACATAGGAAGTTTTTAATTTGCAGATCAGTTGTACATATATCAACGGTGAGCATGGTACTTTGATTTTGATATTTTGATAAGTTATGTCAAAAATATCAGTTGTTAAACTTGGTCATTTTACTTCAAATGTTTAACAATGGGGTACCCCCTTTTGTCCAGAACAAATCTCCTACAGTTTAATAGACAGAAAGTTTTTATAATGCAGATCATTTGTACCTGTATCAGAGGTGTGCACAGTTTTATTTTCATTTTTTATTAAAATCCAAGTTGCTGAACTTTCAGAAATAGGTTACTATGATGGAAAATATATGAAAATTATAAGTATTCAGGGTCAACCCATGTGTAAGATATACTGTCCATGTAAAAGAAAACCCGGTTTACTGTCACATTGACAGCTTTCCTCTTGTAACATTTAAATTTGATATTATAATGGTTTTAGATAGAAAGAGAATCATGCAGATCATTACAAGTTTTCTTCCTTCAGTTGCTTAAGATCATTTGAACATATTTCCATGAATAGTATTTCCTTTGAAATGTATTGAGATTTACTGAGCCTTAAATGATACATAGGCAATCGAATACCGAAGCAAGAACGAGGAAAGGGGGAATTCTAAAATCATAAATCAAAATCACGGCAATTCACAGCCTACACGAAAAGAGACAGCATGACAAGGACAAAACAAATAATCAAAATTGAACAAGAACGCCATGACTGATTTGAATCGATTATACCCATCAAAATTTAGATAGAAACTAAAATTTATCTCGTTGGTTATGTTGGATATCTCTTGACTATGTCTTTTGATTTAAGAATACGTAAAATACCGAAGTTGCATAAAAAACAGTAAATTTCGTTATAAAATATCTGGCACTGTAACACCACACCCCTTCCAAACCCACCCAAATTTATAAAGATAATTACGAGGATGTTAAAAATTTGACATTTTAAAAATACATACAATGTTCACTTTTAATACTTTCAATCCGTGTTTGCTTGGGCAATGCAGCATTTCGGTTTAAAATAAGTACGGATTTCCACAAACCTTGATACATATATAATAGGGTTAAACATAGGTTGTATGAGTAGTGCAATGTTTCCATAGTTACCACTTTTAGCAGGTTTTGTCAACGCTATTACTATCCTTGGAAAAATACTAACAGTTAAAACTACTATTACTAATCCTAATGTAACAATGTTCATTCTAAGTCTTTTGTTTCGTTGGCTTTGCTGTTGTTCAGAAATATCTTGGTGAGCAAACGATACCATGGACAGCCGCTTTTTCAGTCGATACATGATGACCGCATACATCAACATAATTGACGAAAACAGCAAAATAATGGGCACTTCCTTGAAATACATATACGTCTTTGAATACTTGTTTCCAATGCACCCTTTCTGGACATTAAATTCGATGACTAATAAAATTGTAATTGTATAAAAAAGACACACAAAATACAACATTACCATGAATCTCTTCTTGTGTAACAGTTTTAACAATATGTCTGACGTTTTGTTAGTGTACGATACTGCATAGTATCTTTCGATGCATATAGCCAAAGTTTGCATTAATGAAAACAAAATCGAACAGTATACAAGTGATGAAAATACAACACACAAGTACGGTACTCCAAGTCCAAACTGTTCCAGAGCTGCGTTGGACAAATTTAAGACAACAAAGACCATTGTTATGAAGTCTCCAACACTCAAACACAAAGTCAAAAAATGGAATTTACTTTTCTGTAACTTGGGTAAATTCACTAAACTCACGATGCATATGAAATCCAGAACAGCAACGAAAAACGATACAAATGCACACGTCAGCAATGAATATGTCAAAGGCAAGTTTGTGACAGGTTGCATGGCTGGATGAACAGACGACAAGTTGTTCATTTTAATTTCTTAAGATTTGCGGTTTATATATTTAGAAAAACAAAATAAAAATATATCCTTTATACTGTTACGGTTGTCACCTATCCCGATTTTAAAAAATATACTTATAATGCTGACTGTCAGTTTTAATGGTTTTGTTACCATGAAAACCATACCGTCATTAACAGTTTTTATGTTCTAATTTGATATGAATATCAACGTGTCGTGTAAAAAAAATGTTGAAAAGATTAAGGATAAAGTCACCAAATGAAATCATATCCTAAATCGAATTCTCACTGATCCATGTTTCAGTTTTATGTAACCCTGTTTTTTTCAGGAAAATGAGATATGACCAATCCTGAAAAAAACCTTATTATGTATGACGGTTTTCTTTACATAATCTTTTCTACATTTTTTATTCCCATTTCTCTTGCATTCTCTATGTGTTTTCCTCAGTGAAGATAGTAAAATGATGTACGTATTGTTTATTTCATGCTCATGCTTTGTATTATATCTGTTTTTAATACACCATACATCAGTATTTATTCCGTACACTAAATCTGTGTAGTTTCATACATAAACTCGAAAATATGTTCTTTCCTCTTTTTCTGTTTTTATTTCTGGTGGATCATAGCTTGTTGTGATCGGTGATTCACGACGCAGATTTTAATATACACACGTTTTTTTATTTACAAGCCCCCCCCCCCCCAAAAAAAAAGAAAAAAAGGCAGTAGAATACCGAAGAAACAAGGGAAGCGAAGACCACATAAATCGAAATCCAAAGACATGGCAAAAACGGCAACAACAAAAAAACAAAGACAAAACAAGGACGTCAGACAGCTACAATGCACGGAAATAAAAAGACGACATTAAAAACTAACGCAGTCATAGTGTGAACTCCCATGAAAACCGGGAATGACATCAGGTGTTCCGGAAGGGTAAGCATGTCCTGCTCCGCTAGTGACACCCGTCACACTATCAGTGAGTCAATCCAGGGTTGAGTCAAAACCGGTTATGTCAAATCCGTGAAGAGGTGAAATCTAGCTAAAAATATCCGTTTTCATTTGGGACACAGGCACGTCACATCTGTCAATGATATCATGGTGACGGCCATAAAGTTTTGAAGGGATGAGAGCAACAAAGGCTGAACAAATCCCTGACTAAGTTACTTTTGGGACAGTGTTTTTGCTCTATTCAGAAAATCACTGTATAAACTACATGCGTGACAGTAACGAATCAACTGTGAAACGTACACTCCATAGGCTGGAGAGGTATGTATATTTCTGCTCAGAAAGGGAAAATTCACAATTGGGAAGTAAAAATCATCACGTTTATCATATAGCTTATATTTCAAACGTCCATCTTCATCAATGTATATAAACAGATCTAAGTACGAAGTAGGTGTATCAGTAGTCTCTTTAATTTGAAGCTCACTGGGATAGATCTGATGTAAATATTCCTTTGGTCCATTTACGTTGGTGATTGCTCGGAAACTGACTGTTCTTTGAAATATGCAATATACAAATTTCAGAAAAAACTTGTTCAAATCTAAACGGAATTGGTAAAACAATTCCCCGTGTTTGAGATGTATGCTCTTTATTTTACTTAAATATGGTGTACTTGTACATGAGGTTATATTTCATGTGTACACTTCTTAATAACTATTATCTAAATTGATCTGAATTTTAAATTCTAAGGTTTACTCCCTCCATCGTAGTTTTGTTCTTAGCTATATATTTGAGATAGCTGATTATTTGGATTTCGTTTTGTTTTATGCATTGTAAACATTTTTTGAAATTACAGATTTCCTATGTTTGGGTTCAAGTGCTGCTGATGAGGAATAAATTTATGGAATGGCTATACAGCTCATTATAATTAATTGCAGTTGGAGTTAACATATGTGAAGTGGTCTCATGTTCATTTAATCCATATCCTTTCGTGAAATATGTTACATGTTCAACATGTAGTGTCTTATAGGAGGCAGGATATGCTTACTTTATCGGTGGACTGGGGGGGGGGTCAGTGTTGTTCATTTTATGTGTATCTTGTTTTCCTTTTCTGTCCCGTACTCATGTTGTGTCCCTGTTTCTAGGTGTTTCCGATATTGCTCGCTTTTTTTTATAAACGGTTTGATTCTCACTTACCTTTTGCATATCATTTCGTTACTGATGTCCAAATGAAATATCTTTACCTTTACCGAGGAGACATGTTTTTTTTACGGAGACGTATTTTACAGTACTTTCGGTACAGATGTATATGGTAATTTATCGAAATTTGATGGCTAGATTAGAAAAAAATGTTTTCCTAGTTTGAGTGATTTTTCCAAGACAATCAAATGTTTAAAAAAAGTTATTCCATTTCTCTACATACGTAAAAGAGTCAAGATCATTAACAGCTCGTAAGTCGATTTTTTAGTGATGTGGGATATCAGACGTTGAATATTTATCAGCCTCATTGCATACTGGAATAATGATATTGACTTAAAAACTAATAATGTTGTATATTTACTTTATTTAAATAAACCTTACTGTGGAATTCAGTATGTCGGTGAAACTGGTCGGTATCTTTCTAAACGGACTCAGGAACATCTGTACCGTTTTCATAGACCCAATAAGTATAAAAGTATAATTTATCAACATCTTAAAACACAACCACGGTATCAAACATTTCAACCGTTGGAAGTCGTTACTAAACAGCCAGGACAATCTCACTCAAAATTCAATAAAGCCAGAAAATTTGCAGGACTAATTTGGATTAAGAAACTGCAAACTGTCTATCCTTTAGGTCTTAATGATAATATAATGGGTATTGGTAATATTTCTAAAACAAATTCTGTAAATATTTTGGATATTGTTTCTAAACCTCTACGTAACAAGCGATCTCATGAACGTAGAACTAACCGTAATAAACGTAGATTACGTTCTGTGAACACCACTGTTGCAGATCTCTGTGAACACCACTGGTGCAGATCTAATTAACATCTATAAAAATAATTGTCGACATCAACTTTTAAGTAAATTATATTCCATACCTGCCACAAAATTAAACAATATCCTTGATGAATGCAAAACAATTTCGTACCTTGGTCCTAAATACGAAACTACAAAGATGATAATTGCGTTTTGAAATTTTAAGCGTTTTCCTAAAATCGATCGTCCTGACCAACATCAATTTTGCTGACATTCTAAATAATCATTCAGTTAAAGAAAAAATCCTGACTATTTCGAAAATACAGAACTTCCCATCATTTGTTACGTATACAAGAAACCCAGCCGGCAGTACGTCTTCAATTACAGTAAAGTTTGTAAAGATATAAACATTAACAATTCTGTGCCTGATTCATGAAATTGCAACAATTCAAAATACGTCTATAGTCCTAGCTCCCATGTCATCACAGGAGATCTGAATATCTTGCAGGACATTGAGCTTATTAATTTCTTAAAGAAAGGTCCAAAATATAGTCTACTTCCAAAATTAATTGGAAAGATTGTCGTAATTCCATCCACCACTCACTTAAGACTTTTTGTAAAAAATGGGTTAAACGTAAACACGTTAACAAAAAATCTTTGGACTCTTTCTTTAATGCTATCATGAAAAAATGTCGATATCCAACTTAAACAGTTTGAACAAAATTTCCGTCATGACAGCAAAAATAAACCCACCGTTTCTCGCATCCAAAAGAAACTTAAAAATTTGGCAAGGAATTCGATTAGTCCAAGCTAATAAGGCTGCTATTAATACCATTATAGTCTGTCGTAAACATTATACAGAAGCACTCCAAAAAGAAATTACCAGTTCACATACTTTTCAATTAACGGAAACTGAAATTACAAACAAACATTATCTAACAGCTACATCTTTACAGGCTAAACCTGATAGTGCAACAATTCCAACCATGTACTGAGTTACTAAACTCCACAAAATGCCATATAAGTATAGGTGTCATTATGAGTGAGGCTTGTATATCGCTTATTATCAACTCGAGCTATTCAGTTACAAAATAATGATTAACGAGTTTCAGCGAGTTATTCTTCTGTTGTGTTCTCCGAATTATGTTAAGTTGGGAGAATTTAGTTCGTTTTGTTTATGAATACTTTGGATATTGATTATGTACTTTAAACATATCCTTATAATGAATGTAAAGTTTAACAATAAATTTTCCCATATATAAAACAAAAACTATAGACAACGATAAGTGTTGTAGATGTAGGATCTATGTTGCATTATAAGCACATGTACACAACAATCAATAGCAATGACAAGTACATGGTTCCACGCTGGTGACAAACCTAGATAGCTTTTCAGAAAGCTCGGTTTAATTGTAATTACAGTTTTTAACATCTATAATAAAATTAATTTCTGCTTGTAAGTTGAGGTGAAATCTAGATTCATTTTGTCATCTAGTAATGTTACGAATTATTATAGGATTAAACACTAATTTTTAGGCAATTATCTTTGTATAAATCCGGCAGCTCACTCACAAACTGAAAAAAGTCCGAAGTGAGCTGCCGGAATTTATACATACATAATTTTCTAAAAGTCAGTGTTTAATCCTTATAATTCCAATTTTGTACGTTAAAAACCGTGTGATCCATGTTAACGATGTCTTTCTTTGCTGCACTATATTTTTGCGGAGCAGATTAATCGGTTAACGGAAATATCGACAGATATTTCCGTTTGCTATTCATGACGTTGAGCAATGAAAATGAACGTTACAATTACGTATGGAATTATTTGTAATTATCTGTATCTGTGGTAACAGATTCCGATGTCAATTTCCACGCGTCAATGATCTCAATACACATTACATCAACACAGAAAAGAAACTTAACTTATTTTTAAATAATATTTTATCTAAATTAATTTTTAAATAATATATTCAAAGTGTCCAAAACATATTCAACTGTTTTGGGAGAATGAATATGTGTGTACACACGAACTTCTCTTTTTCATTTCTTCTTCTTTCCAATAAAATTAAACAAAATATTGCAGACGACATAATGAAATGAGCACAAAAAATGTCCATGACATGGTTTTGACCAAATGTGTGACTTATAATAATGCTGACAAGTTATCTAATCATATGAAAGGCCAATGAAATTATAGCATAAAAGTTATCACAAAGTGATACGAAAATTATCTAATCGTGTACGAAATTGATATTGCTGCCACATCATAAGAGAAATCTAGATTCATTTTGTCATCTAGTAACTGTTTTACTACAAAAGTATCTATTATTCTCACTAATACGTTGACTGCTATTAAAAACCTGATTATAAATTTCTGTAACAAAGTATATGAAATCAGTGGTATCAATCATTTTTGGAGTGTAAAAAATCATTGGAAGCTCTCGATAAATTGAATGCTTATAATATCCCTTTTGAATCCCTTGAAAGTTTTGATTTTTCTTCCGTCTCTACTACCTTACCACATAATCTTATAAAGGAAAATTCAGACGTCTTATTCAATGGGCATTCAAAAATTCCGATAGGAATATATATGTTCAAATTCCTTTAAAACACATTTTAGTTATACAAAACAAAATAACTCAATTAATTGTGCACCACTTATAGCGGACCTCTTTTTGTACTGCTACGAATCTCAGTTTATGACCAACATCATCAAAGACCCATCTAAACAGCATTTAATTGAAAAGTTTAACAACACTTTATATTTGGATGATATTTTAACTTTAGATAATAACGACTTCAATACGTATTATAAGGTCATCATATCTACCCTATAGATCTTTCTTTGAATAAAGCCAATTCAAATAATCATCATTATCGGTACTTGGACATCAATTTTGATAATGCGAATGGTAAATTAGATACTAAAATTTATGATAAAAGGGACTATTTTTCTTCTCCCATATATAATTATCCATTCCTGGATTGCGCTGTTCCATAAGCGCGATTATATGGTGTTTACATTTCATTTGATCGAGTATGTAATTACGTTTGCGATTTTAATAAACGGAATCTTTTCATAACTGAATAAAGGGCTACGCTGAGCGCAGCATGTCGACCACTGAAAATTGAATGAGTGTAAGTTAAAGTGAATGTGGACAAAGTATAAAGCTTGACACATTAATTAGATGGACACAATAAGAAGCTTGACATAGTAATTAGCTGAACACAAATTAAGAAAAATTAAAACAGGCACTTGGAAACAGTAAGAGCTACACAAAAAAAGTCTTTCGTAACTAAAGGAATCCAAAGAAATCTTTATGAAAAATTAATTAATTTTGGTCCCTTATAGCATGGAAACAATTAAAACTACACCAAATCTTTTCGCATACTACTGATTGCTTATGTCAAAAGGAATTCAAAAAAAACAAACCCCATTAAAATCCAATAAAAAATATTTTTTTACATATTTTGAAAAATTGCAATTTTGGACCCTTTGACTCCTAATAGCGTGGAAACGGTAAGATAATAGCGTGGAAACGGTAAGAGCTACTTGAGGTATCATACCACCATTGATTTTTCCCTATTTGTCTTTGTTAAATTGGTCATTTTCTGAGAACCATAGCACATTTACTGTCGTTTCAAATAAAGCGAAACTTCTTACCTAATTAATTAGATATATTACGAGCCTCCACAAAAATTTTGAGGACAACTTTCATTTAATATAAGAAAATGCCCTCTACCTGAGGTATACTACTATCAAAAATCAACTTTCACCTTCACTGCCAATCCGTGAAATGGTCATGTCATTGTTTTCACCCCCAAAAAAATATTACAACTGATAGGAATATAATAAAGATTTTTTTTGGGTACCTAAGATGTTCAGCTTTCAAACAGTATGCAGGTTAATTACATTGGATACAGAACTATTTCAATCATCCCATAGAAGTATCCATACACCATTGATAAGTACTATTTTCACATACAACCTTTGGCGGACGAATTTCCTTTTGGTGGTATGATACCATGATATTTTATGAAAGGATATGGAGTAAATGAACATGAGACCATCACACATATGTTAACTCGAACTGACATAATTTTAATGAGCTGTATGGCCATTTCGGAAATCAATTCCTCATAAGCAGCACTAGAAACCAAACAAAGGAAATCCATAATCAAAAACTGTTTAAAATGCATAAAACCAAACGAAATCCGAATATTCAGTAACATCAAATATAGCAAAGGACAAAACTACGATGGAGGGAGTTAATCCTTCGGTTTTAGAATATACATAAATTTAGATAATAGTAACTGAACAAAGTGTACACATGAGATATTATCACATGTACAAGTTCGCCATATCTAAGAAAAATAAAGAGCATACATCTCTTCCACGGGGAATTGTTTTACCAACTCCACACTGCAATAAAAGACAAACTCCTGTATTAAATATTTTATGAAAGGATATGGAGTAAATGAACATGAGACCATAACACATATGTTAACTCCAACTGCCATAATTTAAATGAGCTGTATGGCCAATTCGGAAATCAATTCCTCATCAGCAGCACTAGGAAAGCTTAAATCGAGAGGAATCCAAAGCTTACAACAAGAGGAATCCATCGACAACAATCCCATTAAAACCTGACGTAAAATAAAAAAAAAGGTATTCTGGACATTTGCAATTTTGGCCCCTCATAGCTCGGAAAGGAAACAAGATATCGAAAATCTGATAGTTGAACTCCTGGTTATTTTTCGCAAGGAATCCAATGGAAAAAACTGCATCAAAATCGGACTTAAAATAAAGAAATTAATATTTTTTAGATTTACCCTTTTTGGGCCCATTTATCACATGAACGGTACATGCTACATGAAATCCGTTAACATACTACAGATTAGAAATTTTCTCAGGAACAAACAGAAATAAACCCCATCAAATATATGAAAACACCCAATATGGCCCTTTTTGGCCCTTTTTTAGAGACGCTTGGGACACAATGACCAAAATTAATACAAGCCTTCCTCTTAGGCCAAGAAACATTGTGTGAAAAATTGGTAAAGATTGATTAACCAAAACTCAAGTTATTTACTAAAACAGAAATGTCTGCAGACAACGACGATAACGACACCAACGACGACGACAGCGACGACGACGACGACGACGACAGCACCATACCATTATACGACCTCAAATTCTTTGCGGTCGTATAAAAAGTGTAATCTTGGCCCCTTTGACTCCTTGTAGCTTGGAAATGGTAAAAGCTATGCCAAATCTGTTGACATACATCTGACAGCTTATATCGAGACGAATCCAAAGAAAAAAATCCAATAAAAAGCTTTTAAGGTCAAATTTGGCTAAAAATGTGAATTTGGACCTAACTTGATGGTTTTGTACCAAAATAAACAAGACAGAGGCAAATTCTAATTTTTGTGATTTTTCACTTAAAGGTATCATACCACCAAAAGGAAATTCGTCCGCCAAAGGTTGTATGTGAAAATAGTACTTATCAATGGAGTATGGATACTTCTATGGGATGATTGAAATAGTTCTGTATCCAATGTAATTAATCTGCATACTGTTTGAAAGCTGAACATCTTAGGTACCAGAAAAAATGATAATTATATTCCTACCAGTTGTAATAATTTTTTTGGGGTGAAAACAATGACATGACCATTTCACGGATAGGGTCTGTAAGTGTCGTCATGTGACACCGAGAAATCACGATACAATTCAAATTTGAAAACGTTTCCCACCAAAATATGACGTTGTGGGATTATGACGTCCTTATTATTCGCTCGAAACAACGGCAGTAGAATACCGAAGGAACAAAGGGGTCAAATTCACAAAAATCGAAGTCCAAAGACAGGGCAAAAACGAGAACACAGAAAAAAATGACGTTAGACACAAAAACAATGACGCCAGACAGACACAAAGCACCTGAACCAGAAACCACAACATTCAGAACAAAGGCACTCACAGTGTGAACTCCAGTGAAACTGAGAGTTACATCAGGTGCTCCGGAAGGGTAAGCATGTCCTGCTCTGTTAACAGCACCCGTCACACTGTGAGTGATTCAATCCGGGAAAATGTCAAAGTCGGTAGTCAAATCCGGGAAGACGTGAATCTAGCTGAAAATGTCCACTTCCATTTGGGATACTGACACGTCATATCTTTCAATGATGCTATGGTGACGGTCATAGAATTTCTTGAGGGATGAAATTAACAAAGGTTGAACAAATCCCTGACTAAGCAGCTTTTGGGACAGTGTTTTTGCTCTGTTCAAAAAATCACTGTACAAACTACAAGCTCGACAGTAACGAATCAACTGTGAAATGTACACTCCATAGGCTGGAGAGGTAGGTATATTGCTGCTAAGAAAGGGAAAGTTCACAATGGGGAAATTAAAATCATCACGCTTGTCATATAGCTTAGATTTCAAACGTCCATCTTCGTCAATATACAATAAAAGATCTAGGTACGAAGCTGAAGTAGGTGTTTCAGTTGTTTTTTTAATTTCAAGCTCATTTGGATAGATCTGATGTAAATAATTCTTAAATTTAGGATTATTAAGAGAAAGCACATCGTCTATGTAGCGGAAGCTGAAATTAAAGGACTGGGTTAAATGTTTTTGTTTTCTTTGAATAAGCACTTGTAAAAACTTGGCCTCGTACGAGTAAAGGAAAAGGTCAGCTAAATGTTCCCATAGGAATCCCTATTGTCTGTTGGAAAACACGACCTCCAAATTCGACAAAAATATTGTCGATCAAAAATTCTAACATTTTGATTACGTCAGTCTCGGTGTACTACTTATTTGAATCGGTGTGGTTCTTAACAAAATATGTCTTGTCTTTCCCTATAACTAAATAGTTGTATCTGCGTTCTCCATTTTTTGTGCAGAAACATTGATGTATTAAATCTGCAATTAATGTTTTCAGTTTAATGTGTGGCAGGGTTGTATAAAGTGTAGAAAAGTCAAAAGTTTGAATGCTATGGCAATGGGTAAGACTGGTTGAGAATAGCTGTTCAAGGAGATCTTTTGAATTTTTAAGAATCCACATTTGATTCACACCGCTTGTGGAGTAAGCTTTATTACAGTATTTTTTCAGGCCGTCTCTGACTGCGGTCAACAAAGTGGTGAGGAGCAGTGAAAGAGGTTTAGTGGTGCATCTGGAAGACCCGGCAATGAATCTCTGTTTTTATGGATTCTTATGAAGTTTAGGTACCCAGTAGATGTAAGGGAGTTGATTGTTTTCATCATTAGCTTTTATGCCAAATGATGATAACACTGAAGTGTGATTTTTTACAATCTCATCCCTCGATATTGTAGTAGGGGTATAAGTAGGGTTTCCAGATGAACTGTCGATGCCCATCTCCTTCATAAGACAGTCGAGATAGTGTTTCTTACACACAAACAGTATGTTGTTAGAAGCTTTGTCTGCAGGGACAATGACGTAATTTTCATGGAGGTTGGAACGTCATATTTTTCTGTAAAATATGCAACTTCCGGGTACAGATTATGTACCCGGAAGTCCCAAAATCGGACAAGACTTACAGACCCTATTGGCAGTGAAGGTGAAAGTTGATTTTTGATAGAAGTATACTTTCGGTGGAGGGCACTTTCTTATATTAAATGAAAGTTGTCCTCGAATTTTTGTGGAGGCTCATAATATATCTAATTAATTAGGCAAGAAGTTTAGCTTTATTTGAAACGACAGTAAATGTGCTATGGTTCTAAGAAAATGACCAATTTAACAAAGACAAATAGGGAAAAATCAATGGTGGTATGATACCTTTAAAAAAAAGCTATGCCAAATCTGTTGGCATACATCTGAAAGCTTATATCGAAAGAAATCCAAAGAAAAAATCCAATTGAAATCTGATGAAGAGCAAAGTTTTCACTCATTTCGAAAAATTGTAATTTTGGCCCCTTTTACCGCTTGTAGCTCAAAAACAGTAAGAGCTATGCCAAATCCGTTGACATACTGCTGAAAGCTTACATCAAGAGGAACCCAAAGAAAAAAAATCCCTTTGAAATCCGATGAAAAATAAAGATTTCACATATTTAGAAAATATGCAATTATGGCCCCTTTGACCCGTTGTAACTCGAAAACGGTAAGAGCTACGCCAAATCCATTACCTACTACTGAAAGCTTATATCAAGAGGAATTCAAAGAAAAAAATCTCATCGAAATCTGATGAAAAATAAAAATTTCAGGTAATCCGCAAATTTGCAATTATGGCCCCTTTCGGACCCTCATAGCTTGGAAAGGAAACAAGTTACCAAAAGTATAATAATTGAGCGCTATATTAATTTTTCATAAGGAATCTAATGAAAAAACTGCATCAAAATCGGACAAAAAATTAAAAAAAAAATAAATTTTTGAGATTTCCCCCTTTTGAGACCCATTTATCTCATAAATAGTACTGTGACGAGAAATTGTTGCATACTAATGATTGGCAATTTCCTCCGGATTACACTGAAAGAATCCTATCAAAATCTGATAAATAATAAATATTCTAAAGCCCAGTATATGAAAACACCTAATTTGGCCATTTTTGGCCATTTTTTTTTTAAAAACGGGCTTGGCCGCAATACCAAAAACCAATCCCAGCCTTCCTTTTGAGCAAAGAAACATTTTTAAAAATTTCATATAGATTAATCAACTAGGACTTATGTTATCGCACGGAAACGAAGTGTGCACAGACGCCAACGCCGCCGACGACGACGACGACGCCGCCAGTATCATACCAATATACGACCTCAAAATTTTTTGCGGTCGTATAAAAACTATAACATCAGGGGTTTTGTTATCATAAACTAGATAAAACGTTTACTAAATTTTATCATCGGCATAAAGACTGATTATTCGGATATTACTGATTATTCGGATTTCGTTTGGTTTTATGCATTGTAAACATTTTTTGAAATTATGGATTTCCTTTGTTTCGGTTCTAGTGCTGCTGATGAGGAATAAGTTTCCGAAATGGCCATACAGCTCATTAAAATTATTGCAATTGGAGTTGACATATGTGTTATGGTCTCATGTTCATTTACTCCATGTCCTTTCGTAAAATATTTAATACAGGAGTTTGTCTTTTATTGCAGTGTGGAGTTGGTAAAACAATTCCCCGTGGTAGAGATGTATGCTCTTTATTTTTCTTAGATATGGTGTACTTGTACATGAGATAATATCTCATGTGTACACTTTGTTAATTATTATTATCTAAATTTATGTAAATTCTAAAACCGAGGGATTAACTTCCTCCATCGTAGTTTTGTCCTTAGCTATATTTGATATTACTGATTATTCGGATTTCGTTGTAAACATTTTTTGAAATTATGGATTTCCTTTGTTTCGGTTCTAGTGCTGCTGATGAGGAATAAATTTCCGAAATGGCCATACAGCTCATTAAAATTATTGCAGTTGGAGTTAACATATGTGTTATGGTCTCATGTTCATTTACTCCATATCCTTTCGTAAAATATTTAATACAGGAGTTTGTCTTTTATTGCAGTGTGGAGTTGGTA
>MJUU01006276.1:0-20139 GCA_002080025.1 Modiolus philippinarum
TATGTTTACTATATGATCTGTAAGCGTTTAAAAGTTATTCGCGAAAAAACGATTTACCAAAACGCGACAAGGGCTATAACTCAGAAACCGTTCATTGCACAGTTTTCATTTTTTGAATTAAATGTAGATTTCAATGAGACGAGTATTTCTGCCATATAATGTTTTCAGAAATTTTTTATCGTTTCCGAGATATTGTGATTACAAAATTTTAAATGGCGGCCATTTTGAAAATGGCGGACGAAAAAATTTTTTTTGACCAACCAGAAATGTAGATCTTTATGAGAGGAGTATTTTTGCAACACAATGTTTTCATAAATTTTTTATCGTTTCCGAGATATCGCGATAACAAAATTACGAATGGCGGCCATTTTGAAAATTGCGGACGAAAATTTTTTTTTGTCCAACCAGAAATGTAGATCTTTATGAGAGGAGTATTTTTGCAATACAATGTTTTTCAAAATTTTTTATCGTTTCCGAGATATCGCGATAAAAAAATTTCGAATGGCGGCCATTTTAAAATGGCGGACGAAAATTTTTTTTGACCAACCAAAAATGTAGATCTTAATGAGAGGAGTATTTTTGCAATACAATGTTTTTCAAAATTTTTTATCGTTTCCGAGATATCGCGATAACAAAACTTCGAATGGCGGCCATTTTGAAAATGGCGGACAAAAATTTATTTTGACCCCAGATTTGTAATCAGGGTCATTAAAGCTACCTTGAAACCAAATTTCATGCAAATCCGATAACTTTGAGAAATTTGCATATTTAGGGGTCAAAAACGCGTAACCGGGGTCGCGCCCCCAAAAAATTTTTTTGTATGACAAATCAGCCGTAGGATTATTGTGACATTTTCCCCACATCAGAATTTTGATACCGGTTACGGTTATTGTGCAAACATGATAACAAGGTTTTCGGTCTTCGGGGAAATTACTCCGTTACTAAAAATAGATCGGTTTCACATGTACAGGGTCAGTGGCTTCGACCCCTCACTTAGTCGATTAATACTACCAAGTATGAATTGATATGTCGCTACACTTTTCCGGAAGACCCCGCGGAAAAAAAAAGAAAGAATAATAATAATAATAATCAGAAGAAATACAATAAGATCTTTCACATGTGGTGAAAGACCTTAATAATGTAAAAAGCTTTTCATGGGGATCTTATATGCATAAACTGAATTGAAAAGCAGTATTCAAGATATTGTTTGGTTACCAGTTTAATTTACATCGGTGGAGAAGTAAATGATTTGATTACCTTAATACGTGTTGATATATTTTTGTCTCAAGCAAATACATCTTCTGAATACCTGTGGGACAATTCTATGTCCTATCAAGTGAAAAAAAAACAACTAAGAACAGCACAATATTGATTGGACAAAATCACAGACACAAGGATTAAGTGGTACGAAATAGTCCTGAGAAGAAATTAAGTACCAATACAGAAAAAAAAAATGAAAAATGACTTATAAAGAAGTATAGGACGATTATCTTTGTATAAGATTAACTTGTGGGAGAATTTTTCAACGCAACTGTGATTAGACTGTAAGTTGTCTATAAAATGTATTTATTCCGGACTCTGTCTTCGACATTTGTGTCTAAAACTTTAATAGGACCCTGATAACGGAATTGAATATTGGATTACTTCTTGTAGTTAACCTTTTATTGATGCTGAGATGGATATAGATACGAAGTAAGAACTGGTGGTGGAAGTGGTACTGACCGACATATTAACTGTACTCTGTAAACCTGGCATTAGAAATATTGACTGCATAATTATAATAATCAAATCCATCTTCACAGAACGGAAACTAGGACATCATTTTCAGAAAATTTTATTTTGTCCCTTACCAAGTCAGTATCATTGCGATTGACTACTTTTCCGTTGCACCTGCTTCGTCTTTTTGTCTTTTGGATTTCGGCTCTATACAATTCTGTTCTACAATGGTATTATTACTCTCATTTTATATAATTTAATACCATTATAAATTGAAATGAATAACATTTACTTGAAAAATTACAAATTCTAAGTTAAGAAAAGGAGTATCTACCTAGTGCAAAGCTTCCCCTTACCATATTTTAGGATTGCTTTTAGGTCCATCATTATGACACAACGGCAGTAGTATGACATGTGAAGGTTACATAAATGCATGGAATCTTTTTAAATAAACGTATGAAATGTACTAACTTACTTAAACCCTCTATCTCAATCAGTGATGGTTTCTTTCGAAATTTAAGGAGGTACACCTGGGGAAGCCTAAAATTTTCCACCTTTTTAATTATTTTTTAGTATTTTCAGTATTTAAACTTCACACGTTCATGCCGACTTTCAACAATTTTTACCGTCTCGTTTGATAGGTCAATTCAGGACTTGATTGTGGTATATAAAATTGGCTCTAATCAAATTTGTAAATGATTGGAAATTATTTCAAATGCAAACTTCTGTAGTTTAGACATGTGTGAAAGTAAGCACGAAAAATAATAGTAAATTTTGTAAAAAATTCTGTTGTTTAATTTTCACCAAAAACTGAAAATAGAAAGAAAACTAGTATATGGAAGATATATTAAAATTTTTGAAAATTTTACTGTTTCATTTTTTCTTAATTTAGAATAAAGTGGGTAAAAATAAAAAAAAATTACTGAATCTGTGCTATAAATTACCTCCCTTGCAAGGAATACGACTTCAACATATTTACACTACCTTTGGATAGCATCGCAAAAATGTAGACTAAAATGCACTCATTATAATAAATAAATGTGTGTTTGGTGGTTGTTTTCATGACAAAATGAATAGTTATTTGCTGTGTGGAAAAAATTTACACAATTTAAAAATTTTGATTATACCTATTGTAATGATACTATTTGTATGTGTAAGTATTACAAAATTAAAGAGATAAGAGTTATCTCCTCATACCCTAGGTCTACCCCCTTAAATTTTTGTGCCAATCCCAAATAAAAGTTTTCAACTTGATATGTATTTCTGTCACAGTATTGCATAGCGTAACCCTCACTACTATGGTAAACGGTTTGCTGACGATTCGGGACTAAAAGTTCCTTTTCTGCGTTTTTTTTTATCTTTTTTTATCCTTTTTTTTTTTTTTTGTATCTTTTGTGTTTCCGATGTTGCCTTTGTCTTTTGATTATTGTTTTTAGACTAATGTTGCGGTTCTCACTTACTTCCAATACTCTACATATCTTCATAATAACAAGAGTTATATCGTTTCAGTATTTCCATCGGAGACGTATAAACACAATTAAATTGCAATTATATGTCACTATATTGCTAGGATACTGATGTCCGCGATACTAAAATTATCTACATTTGTTGTGAAAATGAACTCTTGGGGTTTGGACTAAACATGTGTTGAGTATGAAAACATCTATTATCATTTTCTATAGCATGTTTTATTTGGGAAAATATGAACTACATCAAATTTCCTGTGAATGTTTATTCTCCTCTTTTATGTTTTATTTTGCTAATTTGGATTAAATCAAATGTATGGTATATGTGAATTCCTCTTCAGAGATTTTTTGGCTATATATGGAACTATACAGTCCCTGGTGGACTAAACGAAGTGTGTTGGGCATTAACAAATCTATGTTTATGTTTTATTTGTGTTTTATTGACTAATGCAAATGTTTCTCGTTGTTATACCCTAAATTATCTTTTATCTTGAAAAAATGCAGAATCTTTAGAATAAAAACAATTAAAATTGTTATCATACAGTACTTCATATTTTAATACAACCCTCATTCATTGCCTTTTCGCAAAAATTAAGCTCAAGAGCTTTTTTTTTCAATCAAATGATAATTTGACATCAGTGAATGTCAAGAGATAGCAAAGTTTGTGGTCATACATTTCAGTATAAAAACAACTGTTTTTATTCAGAAACTTTGCCAACAATAAATTTGCTCTACATGTTACATTGTCTTATTATTTGTACTTTTTCGGGAAGGAATAATTACAGCTTTATAACAGCAATACATATTAATTTGACAAGATTAAGTACTACATTATAAAAGCATAATACATTTTTTTCATCACTTCGTGCACTGCTAGTACTTTAGTTTTGTGGCGTTCTCGTTCAATTTTGTTTATTTGATTTGTCTTTGTCATGCTGTCTCAATTCTAGCTGGATATGAATTGTCGTGTTTTTGGATTTTTGATTTGGAATTCCATCTTTCATCATCTTTCCTTGAGTATTCGTTTGCCGATGAATTCGTGCTACGCACTCTTAGATAAAGAAATGTAATTGCTACTACTTAAACGCAAAATACAAAATTTATTTTCATTTGATGTATATTTTGCTATTTGAATATACATGGAAGTTCGTGATCTTTCCAATTGCAATTAAATTGCGATGCGCTCATTTTCTCTTGAAAGAATGAGGAGAACTCAATTGTTCTCCTTAAGGCCGGAAGTTACTCGTTCGAGAAACCCATATACCGATTTCCATCCTTTAAGTAAGCATGTCCTGTCCCGTAGGAGCTCATTTAAAAATAAATTTTCGTGGGACGATCGCCAAAGGACCCCCTGATAATCAAGGAAATATTTTTAAATAGTATTTTATATATAAAAAAAGTATACACGTACCATTGAATTAAGTAATAACAGTACATTATTTGAATACCCGAGGGTGTCATTCGTAGATTTGTTGGTCAAAATGCAGTTTACAGGCGACGCGTACATTGACGCCCTCGGTATTCAATTAATGTACTGTTATTGCGATTCTAATGCAATTAAACGATTTCATGTTCTATTTTTTACTAGTGTTTTTAACCATATTAGGCACAAAAATAAACAGGGAACCTATTTTGTCCCAGATATATAGATGGTAGATCGACGGCCAGGTTTGGCCAATCAAAACCTCCGTTATATAAATATTGCATTAGAATAATGCTTTGCTTTTCATAATAGACACTTTCCCTTTAGCAAACAAGTTATTAAACATTTTCTTTCTGCAAATAGTAATTTCGACACTTTATGTGTCAAGTCAGATATGAAGAACAATAATAAAAGCGTTGTTCCTTTGCTTGTTTTTACCATGTATTTGTAGAGATTTTGTCTCATGTACATTTACTCAATATCCTTTAATTTACCATGTAAAGGATTATAAACCGAAATACATATTAAATTTGATCGAGAAAAAATAAAGAATGAGATCTAAATGTAAATCTATTTAATACGTATGCCTATATTTTCAAAAGTTAAAACTGTCTCCATATTTACCTGATCATAAAAATGCGAGTAAACCAATAAAAATACACCAAACAGACTATAAAAAGCCAAATGGTACTTTTAATTCCTTTTGACTCAAATCGCATCGAGGTGTTTTGATTGCATGTGTTTAATATGTCATGTGTTTGTTGAATTCTATCAATCGATACGTAATTGAATTTTAATAGTTATTGATTACATCGTTCAAAAGAAAACAGTAATGGTATAGTTGATTACATCACTGCAGGTTTGCATGTTAAAAAGTGTCCTTTATTAAACATGCAGTATCGATACCATTGTAATTTATTTATACATCTAACGGCATTCAAACTACTAGGTATACTCTTGTATATTGTTCACCTCCGGTTGAAGACCCTCAGGCGACATCAAGATGTAGACAGGAATGGAAACCCTGTCCTTGATAAACTGGAGTTTTCTATGTATCGTGTGCGTTTTTGTCACATGTACATTCACTCAATATCCTTTCATTTTTTTCTTTTTGACGATCCCGCATCAATCAGTTCATAAACATGGATGTAGCATTTCTCGACCTCTTATAATTAAACCGGTGCTTGGGGTCGTCTTGAAATGCCTCGTTTACATTTACTCCATATCCTTTTCTTGCTTATTGAATAAAAATGATAGTTATTAAAAAAAGATGTAATGAATAAAAAAATACAGGGAGGGTTCATAAATTGTACACAGAATGGTAAAGAATTTGCAATCGAAATGTCTGCATACTATTAAAACAGAGTAACAAATGCTTTTTTTTTTAATTTGCACCAGGTGCAGTTGGACCTTTAGAGATGTAACACGTACCACGTGTTCTGTTTTTGTTTTCATCCAAGGGTAAAACAATTACATTAAAAACATCAGCGACCGAAACAATCTTTTAATACTATTTATCTGTTGTCTAACGGGTGCCTCGCGAAGAGCAAATCAATCTCAACGTTCCGAAAGTCATACCTTCAGGTTTTTTTTTGTTTTTTGTTTTGGTACAAAAATAGTTTTTGTTAATGTTATTCTTGTTCAATTGACCTATGTTTTCCATGTTGTCTCCATTTATGTAGGCTTGAACTGCCGGAGTTTTAAATTTTTATTGTAGATTACACCCTTTCGATCTGTTTTAATAAATTCATAAAACTGAATGTAAGAGTTGAAAGAAACAAAGATGGAAAGGACAACCGGGACGGGTTTTGATTGCCACTTGAAAAGGGGATAAATGGGTAATTTAGCCTTCTCTACGAGTGCCAGTGACCCTGCTCTCGTTAGAAAATATAAAAGGTGTCTTTATACTGCATGGAGCATATCGTTTCTCCACACAGGTTGACTACTAGGGTTCGCGGTCAGGCATTCCGTATTATGACCCGACAACCCCGCATAGCCAGGGCACTCCCCTATCCACCAACTGGGGACACGCCCGGCAGCTCTGTAGTCGGAGCCGATTCGGGTGCCGGGTGTATCAGGAGAAAAAAGGTAATTAATTTAAAATAGTTCAAAGGAAGAAATAAGGTTGGATGGGACAACGATCTTAGACTGGCACTATAGGAGGACAGTTGGTTACGACGGTTGACTCTGCTCTTTTCAGAAAATTAATATATTTAATGATAAGGTCAAAAGGCAATAACTTTTCATTAAGTAAAATATATCCTTTTAAGTCGGTGGTTATCATAGTTTTATTGTTTAAAGTGTTAAACAATTAAAACTCCGAACACCATGAGAAGTTTTATGTTTAAGTATAACCCTGGAGAATGTATAACAATGATAATAAACGACTTGTAAATGATTGATTATAGTTCTGTAATTCTAATTTCATACATTTTGCTTTCTTAAGTTTAATTTCCGTCGAGGGCATCTTAATCAACACTTTGACACAGAGAAAATGAAATCAAACTCAACAAGTGAATTGACTTAAAAAAGCATTCTTTTGGGCATTTATGATATTGCGAGATTACTCATTCTCTCTTGTAGGAGCCTAAGGAGTTGGCGAAAACGATTTCCAACCTTTTACTGCTGGTGGACCAGAGGTCCCCGAGGGTATTCACCAGCCCAATAGTCAGACTTGTCTGACATGAAAATTGTACCTTGCGTTTTATAGAAATTTACTGATTTTATCAAAATTCTAATTACTATGAAATACTGAGGCTTCATTCCGTGTATGGCACTCGGTATTATTTTCGGTTTTCATATCTAAAAAAATAGATGTCCTTGGTACTGGATTTGGCTTGCATTTTCGATATTCTTGGAAATGAGTACTTCTTACTGGACAACTTTGGGTTATGGCTTCCATATTATTTGATTTTTAAATGCTGCTGATGAGAGGTTACTCCTTGAAACACGTGTACAGCATAACGAAATTTACTGTTTTTTATGCAATTTTTGTATTTTTTATATTTTCAATTAATCAACTGTCTTAAACAATATTTACTTTATTTGTCTAACGAAACGTCATTTACTTGCAACTAATTAAATACCGAACATACTATAAATTTAATTTCTGCATAGGGCCATTTCGTTAACTTATGTCTCATTAGTGCAAATGAAAATTTTACTTGCAAAAAAGGAAATAGTTTTAAATAGTCCTGTAAAAATATTATAAATATACCATTCAATAATAATGGGCTTTTCAAAATAGATATTTCATTTTCAGCAAACTTGACAGATGTGGTTTTTAATCGTTTAATCCTGTAGTATCAATATAATTTTGGATAAAATTTAAATTTAATTATTTAAGCTATTAGCCAATGAAATTGGTATATTACGGAAATATCATCCAGAAGAAATACTGGGCTAAAATAAGTTCGACATCTTCATTTACGGGCCCTTCCATGCTTATAATGCTAACAAAATGGGGGCATAAAGAAGTATTTCAAATCATTGATATATTTAGTTTCCTGATGACAAAGGAGAGAAACAGCTTTTTTCTTTGCTGCCGACATTACAAAATTTTGCCTTCTGAATAAATAACAAATACCGAAATTACTGCAGATCATGTTTCTGCAGATTGCTGTTACCACCATTTCTGTCCAATAGGGTCTGTAAGTCTCGTTCAATTTTGGGACTTCCGGGCACATAATTTGTACCCGGAAGTTACATTTTTAACAACAACATTTGACGTTTCAAACACAAAATTAGGACGTCATAATGCTGCAACGTCATATTTTGGCGGGAAACATTTTCAAATTGCAATTTTATCGTGATTTCTCGGTGTCACATGACGAGACTTACAGACCCTATTAGTGCAGATTAAATCAAATACATTTGTGTATTCCTTTTTTGAAAAATTGGTTTTCGGACCAGCATGGAATTAATGAAGAGAAGATAACAGAAAACACTTACAATGGCCGAACATTACAATCACATGTCACAATCAACCAGGGAACTGCACAAGAAAAAGTGATGGATGTACAGGACTACTGGAGTGGTGAATACACTAGAGGAGTAACAGTCCACCAGCAGTGGCATCGACCCAGTGGTAATGAATAACAAAAACCCGAAATTACTGTAAATTTAATTTTTGCATATGGCCATTTCGACGACTTATGTCTCATCAGTGCGGGTAAAATCAAAACATTGGAAATCCAGATCAAGAAGACTATAAACCGAAATATGTACAAAAGCTGATAGAAAACATATAAGCGATGGATTCTCTGATAGAAAACATATAAGCGATGGGATCTAAATAAGAATCTATTAGATCCGTATGCAAATATTTTCAAAAGTTTAAACTATCTCCGTGTTAAGCTGATAATAAAAATCCGACTTGACCTATAAAAATACGTCCAACAGATTATAAAAAGCCAAGTGGTACGTTGAATTCCTCTTTACTCGAAATGCATCAAAGTCTCTTAATTACATGTGTTTAAATAAATCATGGCTTTCTTTGAATTCTATCAATTTAGTCGTAATTGAAATTTATAGTTTTTAATTAAATCGTTCAAACGAAAAAAATATTGGTCTAGTAAATGACATCACCGCAGGTTTTCATATAAAAAAAATGGTTCTTTATTAAACATGCGATGTCAATATAATTGTAATTTATTTATATATCTGACGGCATTCAACCTACAAAGTTTACTTTTGTTATTGTAGGCTAAATTATTGTTAATTGTCTTATATCATGAAATCTTCTGTTTATTGTTTATTGTTAGGTCTTTACAATAACTAGAAATTGTAACACATACATTTATAACTAAATTACACTCTTGATCGTCATCTTTGAAGATAGCAAAAGCTAAAAATATGAGAGCGAACTAAGCAATCTCTTATATAGACCAATTCACGACTCATTAAATACTGCATTCTGAAAGACGAATCGGATGTGGAATTGACTTGATTTTCATGTCAAGTGCTGCTGTCGTGTCAAACAAAGCTTATAAAATTGTTAATGTTTCCCTGAAAAATGTTATTCCTATTTTGATGTTCTACTTTAGACAAAGGTAGATTATTGTATTATATACTTCAAACCCGCGCATCAGTTGGCCATGGCAATATATACACGTTATGCATGTTTCTTGAATGTGAGTATTATTGTCTTCGTTGCCCATAGGAACAAGGAAATCACCAATACATCAAGGTATCTGACGGCTTTAAGCGGCTCTTGCAAGATAAGATGTGGTATCTTTCATTCAATATACCATAACGATTCTGTTTATTTACGACACATGCATCAGCTGACTTTCAGAACTCCTTCGGCATACTCGACGATATGCAGTCGATTAAGGCAAACTAGCCTAATTCCCACTTCTTTCATTTATTAGCCCAACAACCTATCACTTGTGTAACGTACTATAAGTCGTTCAAACTGGTTTGTATTTGATGCGAGTGGCTCGACTAACATGTTTCTGTAACAATGGTATATAGTTGCTACCGGACAGAATAATATGCAGATACTAAATGATAAATTAAGACAATTGTCGAGTTCAATCTATTTCTTGTAAAACAGAATGTGGATTCGGGATAAAATAAAAATAACATGAATTTGCGGTTGCATTTTTACAGCTATTTAGTTGTCAGTTGGCACCGAGTCAATGACTCTGCAAGTGGAATGTTTTTCCATGGTAAATTATTAACCAAAATTACAGTACTTCGTTTCTTGCTCGAAACCCAATTCAGCTTTCAAGCACCTTAGAACTTATGATCTTCCGTATTTTCCCTTTCGATTTGCAAGGAATGGTTATAAGTAGTCGAAACGCCATATGCAGAACTAAATTTACATTTACATCCGTCTTCAGTTGTTTACTTTAGACTGAGTGTTTTTTTTTCTATTTTGTTATGCAGCCGCTACATGCTGATTTGCAAGAAACATCTTGATGACAATTCTTTTGAAATTGGACTTCTTGTTTGAAGCAATGTAAGCTGAGTATATTGTATATTGACTAAATGATTTAGCCACTGTTTTCTAGCATGTACTGAAGGAATTCGTTTAAAACTTGAAATATGATATCGAAGTTACGATTGAGACAAAAACACACGTTGTCAGGTCTGCATACCATGAATTTATTTAAAAGAATTACAGTTTCACAAGACATTACTTTTATGAAATCAGCAAATCTTTTAACAAAAAACCTATAACTGAGCAAGGATCTCTTAATTTTATTTAATTTATCAAAATTTCAACATACAATTACATATTACAAATAAAAATATATGCGTGCACTAGTTTTTTGTGCATCTGATGTATTGATACAAAACTTTAAAAAAAACGTTGTCATGTAGGAAAAACTTGATTGTCAGTTAAAATAATAAGGAATCCTTTTCCAGTTGTAATTTTGTTTATATATATAAACATTAAATGTATATATTTAAGACATTAGTACAGTTAGCGTTGCTCAACATCTAGCAATGAATTCCGCTGAAGTCGGTGCTAGGGGCCGTCTTGACTTACTATGAGATAAGTCAAAGGTGAAGGTCTCATGGTAACTTCAAGATGAAGAACGCGTTGTTCCTTTGTTCCTTTGCTTGTTTTTTTTCTGCGTATTTGTAGCGATTGTTTCTAATTTACTCCATATCCCTTTATCGCTTATTTCAGACTTGAGATTGTCTCTTCTGCAGTGTGGAGTCCGTAAAATGATTCCCAGAGCGAGAGATGTACGCTCCACATACATTTCAGCTACAGATTTGTGAACTTGTAGAGAGAATTTGTCACATGGAAAAACCATCATAATTTCTAATTTAATATATATTTTTTTCATTCTGACTACCTGATTATTGTGCCCACATCTCTTAATTTTATTAAGCTAAGTTTTCTTATTATTGACTCGTTAGGTTCCCTGTGGTTGTTACTTTGTCTTCAATTGTTTTTTTTTGTGAGGCAACGGATGGCATCAACTGTAAAAATACTTTGCTAGTTGATTTTGTTTGTTGACGATCCCGCATCCATCAGTCAATAAACAAGGATGAAGTATTGCTCGACCTCTTACAATGAATTCCGCTAAAACCGGTGCTGGGGCTGTTCTGAACTTGAACTGTCTAATTTGCTTTTACTCAATATCCTTGCATTGCTTATTGAAAAGAAATGATAGTAATTTTAAAAAATATAATATGAATCAACGAAATTACAGCAAGGATTCATGAATTGTGTACTGGTTGGTACAAAACAATAATAGAAACTCGGGGACAACTAGACTAGCAAAACCAAGCTGTATCATGATTCAACCAGTTTTAGAGGACCAAAACCCCCTTTTCTGTCTCTGTGTAATAAACAATAATAAACAAATAAAACCAAGTACAGAAAGATTTCTAACTATAAAGCCATTTTATTAAACAAAAACTGATACAAAGCATACTTTTTGGAAAGATTACCTGTAAAATAAATTTTTGGAAAAGGATATCAGGTTTTTCGGAAACGTCCATTCATGAATTTTATTTTTTTTTTTCGGAAATCTCCTACGCCCAAATTTGCAATTGTGAATAGAATAAAAAAGATAACAGGAAACACCTACAATGGCCGAAAAATATAGCCACATGCCACAAAGTAAATAGGAACTGCACAAGAAAAAAAAAACATATAAAAATACAACAGACAAACGTAAACTACGATAGGAACTCTGGACAGTCGAGTCTGCATACAAGAGAAATAAACAAATGTCGTTTTGAATTTGCATCAGGGTATAGTTTGTGGTTTAGAGATGTAACACTTACCACGTCCTCTTTTTTTTGTCTTAGGGTTAGACAATTCAGTTACAAAAATAAACAGTGACCGTAAAAATGTTTTAATACTTTTTGTCTAACGGAAGCCTCTCGTAGAGCAATCATTCCCACCGTTCCGAAAATCATACCTTCAGTTTTCGTTTGGGTACAAAATAAAAGTTCTTGTTGATTTCATTTTTGTTCAAATGACTTATCTTTGTCATGTCTCTTTTTGTGTACACTTGAACTGCCTTATTTTTAATTCGCGTTGTAGATTATACCCTTTCTATCTGTTTTTAAATAAGGGATGCATTCTTTTGCTTTTGTTTCTGTTTGTTGTTGTGGTTTCTTGGTTTTTTTCGTTTGTTTGCCGATACAAAAAAATACCGATGGAACAAAGATTGTATCAAAAATGTAAAACTATTGAAGATGAGGCCCAGTTCTTTTTAAACTGTACAATAAACGAGACTTACAGATGTAAACTTTTTGAAATAATTGTAAACAAACACTCTGAATTTAAAGATATGTCTTCTATCGATAAACTTAAATACATTTTAACTCCAGACATAACCCTTTTAATGGCTGTATGCACCTTTATAAAACAATGATTAGAATTGAAATAGTTTGTTTTTAAGTTTAATTGTATTTGTAATTCCTGTGTTTATGTTGTATATATGTTTTGTATTGCTTTGGCCCCCAAGGGGTGTAATTTTGCAATAAAATTTATTATTATTATTATTATTATTATTATCATATTATTCATTTCCATTGTAGGTTCAAAATATTTACAGCTAAATTAATTTTGTCGTTAAGATTTTTGTGTACATATTTCAAATGTAGTGAAGTGTAAAATTAAAAATCTGATTATGTTAAAACATGTAAAAGCGTATTGTATTTTTTTCGGACTCTGGTTGATTAGATGTTAGTGAACATATGTCAATTTTTTATTTTTATTTTTTTTGTTTCTAATTTTGAGAAATTATTTCAACATATGCTACAACCACTTTGTTTTTGTTAACTCAGCTGTATCAGACGAAAAATGTAATTAATTCAAAATATTTTAAAGGAAGAAATAAGGTTGGATGGGACAACGAACTTAGACTGGCACTAAAAAATAGGACAGTGGGTAAGAACAGGACATTTTGCTGGTTGACTTTGCTCTTTTCAGAAATAAATATATTTTTTATGTAAAGGAGAAAAGACGATAACTGTCCATTAGGTGAGAGAACGAACTGATCGAGGCCCTTGTAACCGACATCAGCTCTTTTTCTCGAATAATTGACAGTTAGAAACTTTTCTGCTGCTTATAACAAGATTTGCTTTGTCCTCAGATAAATTTTGGATTTTCTATCTAGATCTTTTTGGTAATTTGTTCTCTATCAGCTCAAACATGTTTTTCGGTTAATGGACTTCCAAATGTTTTGGTTTGATCGCACTGATGAGACATAAGTTGTCGAAATGCGCATAATATGCAGAAAATAAATTGAATGTAACTTCGGTATTTTGTTATTTACTTTGTTAAAATAATGGACGGTTTGTGTAAGTTACAGATCAGTAACCGAGTGATCCAGCAAATGATTTGTATATAGAAGTAAAGGCTAAAGTGCAAAACCAGTTTTATTGATTGAAGCTTGCAAAACACGTTCTATTGTTAAAATAATGAACATTTATGTTGAGTATTTATATCACGAGCTTTAGTGGTTCATTGTGTGCCTGTTAAATGGATGGGTCATAGCGGGGTTTAGTTAATATAGTAAAAACATGGGATCCAAGACGGACGGTGAAGGGATATTTATTACAGAGTCTACATTTATTGGCCAACCGATTCACCAAACATTGACGGCATTCTAATTGATATCGTAAATATGGAAAAAGAGAACATTGTTAAAAGTTCCTACGTAAGAATTGATCTTTTGTTCTGATATTTCGGGTGATGAACTCTAGAAAGCTACCGAAGAAACCGACAATGTCGGTAGATGTTCTACACCTATTCAACAATCACATTTGAATAACTTGGTCTGGAAGGATTTAACCAAAAAGACTGAGAGCAAGTCAAAATGGGCCTAAAATGCATTTCACCTTTGGCAAAGTGAACGGAAAAAAATCAAATTCAAAATCAAAATCAAAATTCAGAAATAGAAGTCCCTTACTTCCAAACATTTAGATTTTATCTGCACTGATGAGACATAAGTTGTCGAAATGCGCATATGCAGAAAATAAATTCACAGTGACTTCGGTATTTAGTTATTTACTACAAATGACTACAGATAAAATGAATAATACCTTAAGTTTTTTATAGATGACGTTCTGAATAAATGTGGTGACGAATATAGACCAAAAACGTTGCATGAACTTATCATAGCTATTCAGCATTATGTCCTCCGAGAAGGTAGATTTGTTAGCTTTCTTGGCGACAAAAGCTTTGGTGGTATGCGTAAAATTCTAGACTCGAAACAGGCAAATTTTATTTCGGAAGAACAGGAAAATTTGATGGGATTTGAGATTCAGATACTCCTCAAAAACTGCTGGACTCTTTAATATTTCAGTTCGTCTACATTTTGCTTAAAAAAGCTTGACACGAACACCGAAATTTGAAGGTAGGATTAAACAGCCAAATACAAATAAAGTCCGATGCAAAAGGAGTCAAGTTTTAAAAATTATCACGGGGGTGTTTCAAAAACGAACAGTCGTGAAATTCAGCATAGAAAGGTCTCCCCAAAGATCACTCAGTCTTACTTAAATACAGAAACGCCAAATAGAGGTCCAGTACTTATTTGTAAAAATACAGATCATTGAGACAAGTATATATTTCACGTAAAATCATCTGTATTCTTTTAGTAGTAAATTTAGTTTTCAAAAAATCAATGTGTTCGACCCCGCCTAAATCAAATTATAAAGGACATGCACTTTTCTATCAGTTTTCTCATAAGTTACCACTAGTAAGGTTCGACTCAAATAATATATTCAACGCACTTCAGAGGTACAAGTTACATCTAGTAAGGTTCGGCTCAAATAATATATTCAACGCACTTCAGAGGCACAATTCATATATACTTACCAGCAACAAAAGTAATATACGGAACAAAATTAACCAAACACATCTGACATGTTCCCTTATATATGCATATATACATTGAGATTGTGTATTCAAAGGTCAAACAGCGATGTCGCTTATTAAAATAAAAAAAAAAACAATGTTTCGAGTGATTAACACATATAATAATGTTTTCGCTAAATCTTATAACGTCCAAGTCAGAAAATCATTCATAGCTACCTGTGATTCTTCAAATTCGTAATGGACGTCTCAAGATATCAAAAAATAATATAAATGTTCCATAAATTTTGTACGCAGGGGGCCATTTTTGATATGAGGTAGACTTGCTCGACACAATTTTTCAAAGACAAGCATTGAAGGACACTTATCACCAGCTTTGGTTCCAATTACATGTAGCCAAACAGTTTAGGAGGAGACGATCCTTGAATGTGTTTTCCCATAGGGCTCAACGTTGAACAAAGTTCCCTGCAGGTGGCCATCTTTGATCTGATGGGGTCTTGTCAGATATATTTTTCAAAAGGAACCAACTAATAAAAGTTATGACCTAGGACGGTTGCAATTGGCAAATTTGTCTCCAAGGAGAATATTTTTGAATGTGTTCTCCTAAATGTTCCGCGCTGGCGGCCATCTTGGATCTGAAGGAGAATTGTCGGACTCATTTTCCGAAGAAAACCAATTAAGGACAGTTGTGACCAAGTATGGTTTAATTTGGCCAAGTAGTCTCAAAGATAGTATCCTTGAAGGTGTTCTTCGATAGGGGCCAATGCTAAACTGTGTTCCTGACTGTCGGCCGTCTTGGATCTGATGGGGACTTCCTTGACACAACACCCTGGCTACTATTTTTCGCATAGTCAACGTAAAACATAACATTACTATATAGATAGTAGTCAGTTTGACTGATGTGTGGAGGACTTTGAACCCATTGAATCTCAGATTTACATGGCGACAAAGAACTCCAAATATTCAGTGTAGATTAGACTTTTTTCTTGTATCAGTAGGTATATTAAATGTAGTAAGTAATGTTGACATACATTATCGTTATAAAAGCGACCATTCTCTGATTACTTTAGAAGTAGAGAAAGACCATTTAAAGAGGAGTAAGGGATTCTTTAAATTAAATACATCTCTTCTTTTAGATTGATTGATTGATTGAATATTGTTTAACGTCTACTCAGCAATATTTCAGCTATATCAAGACGAGAACAAGTTTGTTGATAAATAATCACTTTGGGGTATGGAAATGGCCATGGGACGGGAAATTCTGACTGCCACTGGAAAAGTAGGGTGAAATCGTCAAGGGCGGGGAATTTAGCCTTGTAGCCGATCACCTACGGACCACCCCAAAGAGAGCTTGCTACAAGGGTTCTTTAACGTGCAGGAAGCGTGGCATTTCTTCCAACACGTGGACCTGAGTTTACATCCCATCCGAAAGATGGGTTGTGTATTTATTAATCCCGCACAACCACGGAATGGGTCCTATTTCTATATCCCGGGACCCTCGGGGTCAGCCTCCGTTTAGGAGGGGTCACACCCCGCAAGCCGGAGATACTGGGTCCTATTTCTATATCCCGGGGTTCCCTCGGGGTCCTCTGTTAGGATGGCTCATACTCCAAGCTCAGAGGATGCTGCGGGCCTATTCTTCAGCCGGGACCGCGCACGGCGGTCTTCTTTTAGATAAAACATATGTTGAAATGATAAAAAATCTTATTCAAGACAAAAAAGTACTTTACAGTGAACAAAATTTAAATCCATCCTTGAAATGGGAAGTAATTAAAAGTGATATAAGAGGTGAAACAATTAAATATTCATCAACTATTATGAAGGAAAATAAAAATAATATACAAAATATAGAAAAAGAATTAAATGAGTTGCAAAATAAAAGAGATATAATTAACAAGGAAGATCTTGAAAATAAACAAAAAGTTTTGGAATGTGAACTTAAACAATACTATGAAAAAAAGGACAGAGGGGGCAATGATAAGAGCAAAGGCCAAATGGTTAAAAGACACAGAGAAAAATACAAAGTATTTTTTTAATCTTGAAAAGGGAAATTATTTGAATAGATCTATCCAGAAATTGATAAATGATGAGGGGGAACTTATAACTAATTTTAAGGAAGTCTTATTGGAGGAAAGGAATTTTTATAAATCACTCTATGCCTTGAATAATAAACATTACGATAATTTTGAAGAAATAAATAGATCTTTCTTCCCTGATAATATTCAACTGCCAAAACTTAGTGACGAGGAAATAAATATATGTGAAGGGCATATAACTAAAGAAGAACGCACTTTAGCTATTAAGACTTTTAAAAATGGAAAGAGTCCAGGAACAGATGGCCTTCCTGCTGAGTTCTATAAAATATTTTGGAATGATATTATAGATCTGATATTAGATTCTTACCTATATAATTATGATCAAAATGAGATGTCCATATCACAAAAACAGAGCATAATAACTCCACTTCCAAAAGCAGAGAAAGCTACAAAATATTTAAAGAATTGGCGTCCCATATCTTTGTTAAATGTTGACTATAAATTAATGACAAAGTGTTTGGCATTCAGTCCTTCCAAAAATTATTCATAGTGACCAAACAGGTTTTATGCAAGAAAGATATATTGGTGATAATATTCGAAACATTCTAGATATTATAGAATTATTATACCTCCTGTAAGAAAGTTCTTTTATAGTAAAACAGTTTTATTTTCGCATAGTTTTCAAAAGAAATAGCGTTGACTGCACTATTGCAATAGTAAGCACTGCTGTTGTGAAGACTATTGAATTCTACGTCAATCATCATTAATCATCACGTGCGGGAGGCGGAGATCTGACCGACAAGTTGGTGGTACACACCTGCGTGATCACCTGTGCAATTGATGTAGTCAAGTCTCTAAGAGTGTCGTCTGCTAATTTGTATTTTTTTTGGGGGGTATTTTGACAGTATTTTGATTTTATTGGAAAGAAATTCATTCTCCCGAAACAGCTGATGACAAAACAGTGGTATCTTACAAGTCATTTGAACCCTTATACTGTTTAAGTATCGAAATACAAAATGTAACACTGTCTTGCTTTTTTAAAATATTTGTTATCATTGTTTAAATGTATTGTTTAAAAGTACCATTATTTGTAAAATAGTTTTCAATAAAGTTACTTTGTTTTGGCCTCTTGAAATATATTATTTCATTGCTAAAAATAAGTTTCCTTTATGCGTTGATGTAATGGTGAAATGTGTATTGAGATCATTGACACGTGGAAATTGACATCGGAATCAGTTACCACAGATAAAGGTAACGATTGACAGGATAGAAAACAAGCAATTGTAAAGAAAATTTTCAAATTCAGTGGTTCAAAGTCAACAGTCAGTATAATAATAATATTAATGTTGTGTTTTACATTGACTATGGAAAATAGCAGCCAGGGTGATGGACAAAAGTGCACTCCCCTTCGGGTCGTGCACTATTGTCCATCACCCTGGCTACTATTTTCGCATAGTCAATGTAAAACACAACATTATTATATAAATAGCCGAGGAGGAAAACTTGTCATGTATTATATTGTCTGTTGATTTTGAAAAAGCATTTGACACTCTGAGTTGGGCTTTTCTTCAAAAATGTTTAGATTATTTTAATTTTGGGCCATCATTTAAAAGATGGACGCAAACGTTGTTTTGCAACATAACTAGCTGTGTGCTAAACACAGGATGGGCAACTGAATTTTTCCAAGTTGAGAGAGGGTCCGCCAAGGATGTCCTATATCCCCTACTTATTTTTAATAGCGGTAGAAAATCTTGGCATAGCTATTCGACAATCAGGGGAAATAAAGGGGTTTTAAATACAAAGATAAAGAAACTAAATTGTCTCAATATGCTGATGATACACAACTTATATTAGATGGGTCAGAGGTTTCATTAAAAAAATCTTTGGATATATTGAATAATTATTCAAAGATAAGTTAATAAAAAGTCAATCTAAATAAATCAGAATTGATACCGTTAGGTCACTCTAAAATGGAAATATATACACATAATTTCTCACCAGGCATAAAGATGACTACAGATAAGATAAAACTTCTGGGAATTACTATCCCAACAAATTGGAATGAAAATGAATTAATTGAAGAGAATTATACTTTTAGAAAAAAAAATTGAAGATATCATTTAGACATGGCAAAAAAAGAGATTTAACACTTTATGGTCAACTTATAATTGTCAAAAGTTTAATTATTCCACAATTAACATATCCATTGAGCATACTCCCTAATCCAGGTGAAAACTATTTGTTGGATATTGAAAAGAAAATATTGAATTTTATCTGGGATGATGAGCCAGCAAAGATTAATAAGAATGTTTTATTTAAAGAAAAAATAGAGGGTGAACTTAAATTAACAGATATACAGACTTATGCCAAATCTGTTAAATTTCAATGGATAAATAAAATATACAGTCAAGAATACTTTGCTTTTTGGAAAGAATTGATCTTCCAACGCTGCCCATTATTACGAAATTATATTATATGGGAGTGTAACTTAAGCTCTCAAGATGCACAAAAGTTATGTATCAAGTCAAGATTTTGAAAAGACTTGATAATATGGTATGCATTTATTAATTTTGATTGCACTGATCGTTGTGTTCTTAAGTCAGATTATGTATGGTATAACTCAAACTTAAAAAATAAACCAAAATATCTTTTATTATAAAATTACAAAAACAGGAAAACAGCAAACACCTACAATGGCCA